>JAVQIZ010222026.1:0-30684 GCA_036023535.2 Galaxias brevipinnis | reverse complement strand
TCGGAGAGAGAAGGACGGAGTCTAGTGATGTTCTTGAGGTGATAGAAGGCCAGTTTGGTAACGGATTTGATGTGGGTTTCAAATGACAGGGTGGAATCAAGAATGACTCCCAGGTTACGGACCTCAGTGGAGGGGCAGATGGTGCAGCCGTCTATAGAGATAAGAAGGTCCCCGACTAAAAGTCTACTAAAAGTCTCATTGACACCCAACACGGCCGTATTTTCAAACTAAATCCTATTCAAATTCACAGCTATTCACGGTGACGTGCATAAAAGCCTTGATTGGAGGCCAATCCCAACAAACGTCTTGTACAAGCACACTGTACATGCGCTGACCCAGTTATGAATGCAAACTACTAAAAAAACGATGTTTTTACCAATGGTTTCATCACCTCCTTTTTCCCTCTTCCCCAATCTCCCATATCTCCTCCCCTTTGCTGCCTTTCTTTGGGCCTGCATGCTGCCCTTTCTCCTAGAGGTGCTCTGCTCCAAAGCAAAAAGAGAAACCAATTACTGGGGCTGGAATCAAAGAACTGCTCCAGCTGACCGACCTTACAGGGAAGGAAGCCCTCGTTCTCAGAATGTTAAAGGCTGTTGTCTTCTGCCTCAGTATGTGCACATAAGAATGTAATAAGGAAGAGTGGGTTTCAGTTTGCTGAAGTGTATGTGTTAGTGTGTTGGTGTGTGTCTGTTCGTTTGTAATGCCTCGAAACTCTCTGGTCAATTAAAGTAACAAATAGGTCCATCCTTAATAGCCTAATAACCTAATAAAATCACTGGGCCATTATTGTGAGTGTTTATGGGTGTCGAGTTATAGCTGTTCCACAAGTATGCCAATCAAGAAACCCATTTGGTTTCTTTCAGGGAATGGTTTGGTGCCTTCATGCATACACCTTTCACCTCCCGGCAAATAGAAACCTTTCTCATCAGTGTATGGGCTGTAGTTAGGCGACCTCACAGGATCACATGCACACTTCACTCTATCTACTTCCTGTCACCTCCGCCGACACTAAGTGAGACTAGTCAGGGCCATGTCACAGCGTGGCAACGCTACTAAAAGCCGCCGTGATTGCATATTGATTTGTTCCGTCTGTGTCGCAGCCGGGGCGACTTGACCACCGGAAGGGACACCGCGTTACACTGGCTCCGTAAGCCCCCATAGGAGCTGCTGTACTTATTCTCAACCTTGACGACGCGTCGTGAATGTGTACCGCTGAGGGACGGCTTCCATGGCGTGGCTCGTGACTTGGTTCTCTTAGGCTGAGCTCTGAAATAACAACTTCAGTAGCATGAAATTCCATCCGACAGTGCTGGCTAGCAATCCCCTCGACGCGGCTCCCTTTCGCAGCCGAAGATGAGAGCCAGGCAGATAGCAAGCGCACTGCACGGACTTGCGAACGCTCTGTAGGTGAGCAGACAAGGTAGCTGCATACTAATTGTTTTGCACCTCAAATAATAGCCACGCTCTCTATCAACTTGCTGTTGATGGGCGAGGCTGTGTGCGAGACAGGGCCTGGGCAGTGGGAGTCTGACTGTGTGAAACTAGAGGAGGAATCAGGGACGACCAAATATACTACATCCCCCAGTAAGTGAGAAGAGTGAAATGCTAATCGTTGATACAGGCAGCTGGGACGAGGGCGGGAAGTTAGAACTGAGATTGACATTCTCCAGGCCGTATATGCAGAGAGAAAAGAGAGGGAGTGGGAGAGAGAGGGACGGCGAGAGCTAGGGAGAGAGAGACAGCGAGAGGCAGAGATAGAGAGAGTTATGTAGCGAGGGCACACACACAGTGGAGCGAGAGTGGCGAGACAGGGGAGCGCTCTCCGTCTTGTTTATTTTTTGGGCCAGTCGGTTTCGGTCGCTGTGGAACAGATGAGCAGATCTGGTTAAGCCGTGTGAACACGCAAGAACCCTCCCCCAAGGCTGTCAACACATTCTGGTCAGCGTGGCCATGGAGCGTGGCAAACGGGTGAAACATGGAAGTCAGACAGGGATCCCAGGAAGATAATGAGGCGCGGTAGTCAGAGCACGAACGGAGAGGCCTTGAGACAGACAGACAGACAACCAGCCAGCCAGTCAGTCAGTCAGCCAGCCAGCCAGCCAGCGACGAAACACAGACACAAACACACCCAAAATGCAATCGTATGTCAATCTCTCTGCCAGACCGCACTCTTTCTCTTCCTACCTGCAAACTTGACGTGGAATTTGTTCTCCGGCTTGAGGATCTGGACGTAGAGAGGGCAGTTGGGGGCAAAGTCCTTGACGGCCCACGCTCGAAGAATGGTCTGGTGATCCTGTCCGAGCAAAAGGAGAAAATGAGAGGGAGGCACTAGCAGGAACGGCCCTTTCACAGCCAGACCTCATCAAAGAGCAGCCTGTTTAGTAATGGGCCCTAACCACGGCCCGGCAAGCCATTTACGACGGGAATCTCTTTTTTTTTTTATCCCCCAGCATTTTACAAGTTTGTAATTATGGCCTATTTCTTAAGTGGGAAATTGTGTGCCAAGAAGGGCACATTGCCATGCATGAGGGCACTGAGACAGAGACACCATAGAGAGAACAAATAGAGGAGAAAACGGAGAAAAAAAAGCACGAGCTAGCCTCTGGATGATTAAATACAGCTACAGAGATATTAGATAGTGGCGGCCAACAAAGAAAAGAGAGAAGGAGGAAGAGGGAGGAGATGACAGCGACGGGGACAGAGGGCTAGGCGGAGGAACGTACAGCAGCGAAGCGGTCCACCTCAAATCGGTTGCTGAGGATGAAGCAGGCCTCAGCATCATCCATCCTACAGCCGGTTAGTGGAGCAGGGGGGTCAGGGGGTCACGGACAATCCCGGGACACGGGGGGTTCCACGGACACAGCCAGGAGCAGGCAGAATGAGGGAGAGAGAAATAGGGAGAAAGAGAGAGAAAAAATTTAGAAATAGGGAGAGTGAGAGAGAGACAGAAATAGGGAGAGCGTGTGAGAGAGCCATAGGGAGAGTGAGAGAGATCAAGAAAGAGATGAACAAAGAAAAAAGGGGGAGGAGAATGAGAAAGAGAGAGAGAGTGAGGAGGAGAGAATACGATGAGGGGAGAAAAAGAGGGAGTACGTCGTCGTGTTAGTGAGAACAGAAGAGGAGGAACAGGACAGTAAACATGAACAATGGAGCTGTCACTCAAAAGCCCCTCCATTTATGGCTGGGCTTCAAGGAGATAAACCCACCCTCCTTTCATCCTCCACTGTGAGCTGGAGACAGAGTCCTACTCACTGCTCAGAGGATTTACAACTGAGGACTACGTGAACCACTCTAGCTGAGTCATGCCTCACTGTTGTGGGGAGTTCCACTGTGTGAACTCACTGAAACGTTTCTTAGGGTTCTAAGGTTTGTCATATAAGTAAGGTACTTTATAACAACATGTATATTGTGTATTTGGTTGTATACATTGTTGTATAAATTGTATACATTGTAAACTATATCCTTTGAGATGACGGTCTAGAATGTCTTTCGGGTTTGAGTTCAGTTTTACCAAAGGTGCTAAGGGTTTTTTTCAAATCTTGTTTCAAACAATCAAACAAAAGCAAGGCAGTTGGGGCTGCTCTTGTTCGGTAGGACCAGCTGTCGCGCTGCGCAGGGAGGAGAAGGGGGTGGGGGGGACTCACTTGGCCCTCATCAGGTCCTGGTCCTTAAGCGCGGATCCCTGGAGGTAGATGACCCTCTGGGCCCATAGGGGAACGTGGAGGACCCTCCTCACCTGGACGTCCATCTCCGCTGGACACAGGATCACCACGTAGTAGTCCTGGACAACGTCACACACACACACACACACACACACATACAGTAGTACACAGTTACACAAGTGACGGGATATGCCCCGGGGATTATCAACTACTAACTACGCGGAAACATACGCACGCATGCACAACCACGCATACACATGTGTACACCAACATCTGTTATGACAAGTAAGCCAGGCGTTTGATCTATGTTAATACTGATATAATCCCCTGGTTCAACTCCAGCAGAAAGAGCTCCTGGAGAGGATTAGAGAGAATGCACAATCCTTGCAGCAGCTAATTCATACACACACATACACACACACACTCACCGACGGCACAAACACAGTTTCAGACACAAAATGACACACACCCAGTCACATAACCCACCCTCCCTTCAGCCCCGCTTAATGTCATTAGGAGAGACCTGCAGTCTGGGATGAGCGAAGAACTCGTTGAGGAAGTCCATGAGGAGGTCGATCTTGAGGCAGCTGACACACAGCACCACGTGCTTCTCCGTCTGGGCCCGGTAGCGGCTGTAGTTTCCCCCCGACTTCTGCCTCTCCATCCACAAGAAAGCCAGCTGCTCAAACTGCACACACACACACACACACACACACACACACACACACATCCGACAGAGGGGGAATAGGATTAGGCTAAGGGATACACCGGGGGAGAGAGGAGGAGAGGGGGAGCAGGTACAGCGATGGAAACACTGGAAGAAGGCAGAATTGGCTGGTTGAACAGGAGGTGGGTTATCATTGGTTAGCCATGGGCAGACGTTTGACAGGAGGGGTGGGTGTAGAACACGGCCAGGCACGCTGTGGGCGGGCAGGTGGGGACGCTCGATAACAGGACAGGCAGAGACACGCACGCTTACATATTCATATTGACGTGTGGAGAGAAAAAAGAAAAATGGACATGACCACGTTTAGGGAGAGATTTACAGCTGAGATAGATTAGACACATGCAAATAGACGCCCTGCGGGTGGTCCTGTGCACTCGGTGCCCCCGCCCCACATATAGACACACACACATACACACACACACAGCAGGGTGGGAGGGTTAAGGAAGGGCGGCCAGTAAATGTCACGGGGTATTTATGGATGAAAGGCGGGGAGAGGGAGTAGGAGGGCGACATAGCATGACACAGAGCGCACACAACAGAGCCCTGTTAGCAGCGCTCTCACGTCACCTTCTGGAAGCGCGGCCCCCGTGGACTACGACACGCTATACATCATGAAGAGTCGAACATCGATACGCATGGATTAGTGTGTGTTAGCGTGTGGCTTTGTGCGTGCGTGTCTTGCCGTGAATTGATAAACGGTGTGGGGCAGCAGGTTTCCGCCACCGTGGAACGACGTGACAGGGACCGGGCGAGTTGAAAAGGAGGGAAAAAGACCATGACGCGTCTACTCCGTTACAAACGTCCCCCCGCGGCTCCGAGAACTCCGGAACTTCACCGTTATGAAACGTTCCGTCCCGTTACCAACCTTTAACATCAACAACAACAGCAAAAAAGCTGCTGCCGTGTCGAAAGGCGACCGGCAGCGATCCGTCGTCACCTGGATGGGGAGCACGATGAGCGCCACGAAGATCATGATGACCACCAGGAGCTGCGAGGGCCAGATCTGGGGCGTGACGTCGCCGAAGCCCACCGTGGAGAAGGTGACCACGCAGAAGTAGAGCGAGTCGAACAGCGTCAGGTTATTGCCCGCCCGCTCCAGGTGCTGGATCCCACAGATACTGGAAAGAGGAGAGAGAGAGAGAGATACAGAGAGAGAGAGAAAGAGAGAGAGAGATACAGAGAGAGAGGGAGAGAGAGAGATACAGAGAGAAAGCGTGAGAGACAGAGAGAGAGAGAGAGACAGAGGGGGAGAGAGACATAGAAGTGGAGGTAGGAGAGGATGTGCCATTAGGAATGTGAAGAGAGGAAATACAGTGGGTGAATGAAAGGCGAGTTGGCATTCTATTGTCAGTTGAACATGTTCCCGACAGAGTAATTTATGCAGACATGTAGAGTTTGAATATCACGTCACGTCTTGTCAGTCGAGGCTTTCGCATTCCAACCATAGCTAAGCGCCACGTTAAACTACGAGGAGCTGCTTCCCCACACAAGCCCTCTATCCCTCTCTCATCTCATCTTATCTCTTTACCTTCCCTAATCCCCTCCTTTCCCCTAACTCCCTCTGGGTTCCCCCACACCATGCTCGTGTGCACGAATGCCTTACAATCCTCTCGTCTCTTTGGCGTCCCCCTTGACCCCCTCCTTTCTCCTCTTTCACTGCTCCCCTTCCCTCTCTCACTGCTCCTGGGGGGGGGGGGGGTGCAGTGCGGCTCGTGTTTGTGACCCACCAGGTGAACATGAGGCAGACCAACGTGCTGATGAGGATGACCACCTGGTTAAACATGGCCGAGTGAGTTCGCTGGATAGCTCTGTGGAGATCATTCTGGAAGAGAAGAGAGGGAAACGTGACAAAGAGAGAAAGGGGGTGGGGGTGGGGGGGGTGTTAAAGAAAGTGACAGCGGGCAGATTGTAGAAGCATTGTGCCGTCGAGATGGTCGACAAAGATAGGCTGGAAGGAGGGGAAAGGTCAGGAGATGGGATGAGAGAAGAAAAAAAGGAGGTTTGTGCCAGTCGAAGAGGGGCGAACAAAGCAAAGTGTGTTGGAAGGGAGCTGGAGTGTGAAGATAAGACTAGAAAGACATGCAGAGAGACAGATAGGGACGCACAGCGCGGCGTAATTAAGATTGAGCTGGAACGGCGGTGAGATTCAGAGGGACACATGGCGAACAGAGAGAGAGAGACAGAAGCATCAGGAGGGATTTGGTGATGAGAGAGATAGGCAGAGAGAGAGAGAGGGAGAGACAGATACGGCCAGAAGATAAGAATCTGGGTTTACTATCATGTTCTCCAAGGCATGTTTGGCCAGCCAGCAGTTGAGAAACACGGGGATGAAGAGGTTGCGGAGAGAGGGCACGATCACCTGTCAGGGAGAGAAAGCTTTCAGTTCACTCACTTTACACCACATGGCAAATCCATCTCGAAAGATTTGATTCACCCTCAGAGGTTTGCGGCGGGGAAATAGAACGGGCCCCGTCGCACTGAGGCAAAATGTGTCATGTGCGGAAGTCATTTTAGGTGGGGATTTGATTCATCAGCGGTGCATTAGGACCACAAGCACTGAGGAAAAAGGTGTAATCATGCACGTCCTCACGGTGATCATGAAGGGAATGGCGCTGATCATCTCCAGGATGAAGGGAACGCGCAACACTTGCTCCCAAACGTTGCCCTGGAAACACAACACACGGCGGGTCAGGGTAACCCCATTGTCATCGCGACCTGGAGGATTACCAGCTAAATGGGCCGGTCAAATGGATGGGAGGGTGCAGATTGCCTCATTTAGTCTCATTGAAAACGGGAGAATGGACAAAAGTTGCTCCTGCGCCCACTCCCCTCCCACCACCATGAGAAAGCCTTCAGCGTTGCTGTGCTGCCACTAAGCCTCCCAGCTCAATAAAGATGTCAGCCAAGGCCGCTCTAACCGGTCTTCGGCCTTGCCCTCCCCGTCTCCCTCTTCCTCCAACCTCTGGCTAGCGTGGAGGGTCGCTGCTGTTGAGGCTTCGGTATATCAAAGGCAGGGATTGTTAAGGATTATACTGTAGGTGACTTTTACCCAGGGGATCACACCAGTCTAAGTGTGATGGGATAATCTAGGGGGGTAGGGTAAGTCTCTTTGTAATACAAGGGAAGCCTTCCGATATACAGTATGGCGTCTTAAAGGAGAGACACGCACACACACATACTTATTCATACTTCAGCACATAACTCACCTTGTAGCTAAGGTACACCAGCAGCATCGTTTCAGAGAAACTGATGAATGCCACAAGCACCTGGAGAGCAAAACAGGACATAAAATTAGAGAGTGAAAGAGAGCGAGAGACAGAGAGAGAGAGAGGGAGAACACACACACACACACAAACACACCCATTAATACAAGCAGGGAGGGAGTGGTTACAGGGGGAGACATTGGAGTAGAGAGCAGAGAGACTGCGTGGGTGGAATCAGTAGGCGTCTGGATGTGTGATTGAGCTTTAAGTGAAGCAATAGGCCAGAGCGGCTTCTGTGGTAACAAAAGATGTTTTGGATTTAGAGATGTGTTCTGTGTGTGTGTGTGTGTGTGTGCGTGCGTGTGCGTGTGTGTGTCTGATGGGTGTGGGCAGAAAAAAAAGACATGTTTAAACAGAACTGACCTGCAGAGCCCAAAGGGGCAGAGGCCTATCCACCCAGATGATCAGTTTCCTGCAGGGAGAGTTCACCAGGGGTTGGAGGGGTGCAGAGCAACAAAGAGGAAGAATGAAGCGACGCCATAGTGAGAAAATGCCCGACGAGAGAAAAAAACAAAACGAAGCTAATTAAAATGACTTTTTTTTTTTAAGCGAAACCCAGAGACACACTGCAAACATCATAACAGTTGTTCATGTCATAACACCCGCAGCTCATTAGGCGTCTAGAGAGTGCCTGTAAAATGCAACTGCTGCCAACACACTATTACCGCAGCAAAAAAATGCAGAAAGCAATATTCACACAGACAAAAATGCGTTCATTTTATAGCCACCATCGTAGGAGAATCCAGGGCCATCCAGGGGCTTATCGCGGCGGCTTGAGCACTCGGATTGGCTCCTCTGCGTCTGCCTCGGCCCTGGAGCAGGGGGCCACCAATCCCTTTAGTGAGCCCCCTCTGGCAGGCTCTTTATTCATTTGAAGCCCGAGCTTAAACAGTGTCACCCGTAACCGGCAATTAGATCAATAGTGCCCCCTTAGCAGGGGGACCGAGCACAGGCGGAGAACCCCCCCCCACCCCCACCTACACTGCCTTCCCACTCTCTCCCCATGCAGGCCCCCACCCCCCACAAAGCCCTCTGCCTACCACTGCATCCACGGCTTCATCTACCGACCGCTGATTAAGCCGTGCATAAGCGGAGCACATAAACTTGACTGCCGCGCGCAAATCCATGGCGCTGGTGCCGTGGCAAACGGAGGCGCGCGCGTGTCGCATCGATCGGGTTACATAAGGACCTCGTGTACCCGCGGAGTGCGTCTGCGGAGCGCCTCCTCCCCGGCGGATCTCCAGGCCCAGGCCGCGGCCATTAGTCCCACTTAGAGGCCAGGCCCCACGGCTTACCAGTCAAACTGGCTCCAGGGATGGGTGGCGGAGGTGTTCTGTTTGCTGCAGTTCACGCCGTCCACGCTGCAGGGGGGGCACAGGGAGTACATGGTAAGGTCGGGGGCATCACAGTGTTCATGACTTCTCTCGCTTGCTTTTTTCTATCCTCATCGGGATCGTAGTGTCAACTCCATTTTAACAAAGCTATTCCTTTATCCCATCTTTATTTTTTTTTTTGTGAGCACCCCCTCAGCCATCCTTTCTACCTGTCACTCACCAGTTCTGTGTCTCCTCCAAAGGGTTGTCCAGTAGGACTCGGACTATGTAGAGGAAACAGCTCAGGACTTTCAGAGAGAAGTTGAACATTCGCACCCTCAGACCTGCAACATAGAGACATAGAGTTATAGTTACTTTCGGTGTTTGCATGTGAAACGGACAACGTTAAAAAAGAGTCGGACGTCAAGTAAACAGGAAATTAGTAGAGGCAACGTACGAAGACCCACGACACATCACAGACACCAACCAATAGTACTCAATAATACTGAGAACACTAAGCAAATCAACCAATCACACGAAAGAAAACCTGAGAGGCCACGACATGGAAGGACATCGAACAAATGCCACCACGCACACACGGAGTAGCCCTGGTCCCAAACACCGACAACTCACTGGATCTTTGGTTTTTGATGAAGAACAGCTTGAGGCGCTCCTTGAAAGTGTTCTCATTGACATAGAACTCAACCTGCACCCTAAGAGAAGGATGAAGAGATGGAAATACTTGTCAATTGACAGGGCATTGCAGAGGGGATGGCAAAAAAGGGGGGGAGAGGAGGGGGACCTGGGTAGCCAGTAAAAGACAAAGAGCAGACTGGGCTGCTCAACATGGAGCGAAGGAACTTTAGGAGAGGAGGCACGGTGGTACAGGAGATAGGTACAAAGAGGAGGGGAAGGAAGCGCCGGGGGAGCGAGAACAATCACACAAACGTGCACAAGTTGGAAAATAAGCAACAGAGGGGGGTTCTATTGAAGACTAATGGCTTTTGCGAGGAAATTGTGTTCCTGCTTCTGTGTCTGGACCCAGACGGCTGCAGTCAGCCTCGTTCTCTACCCTGATTAAATATAGAGCAATTGCTCCCCTCTGATGTTCCTCTGAACATGAGAGAGTTCATAATTACTGCTCTCCCTCGCCAATCCATCCAGTCCCTCTAGCCAAAGGGACGAGCCAAGGCACACACACACACATACACACACACACACACACACACACACACACACACACACCTAAACATATCATTGAAGCATCACGTTCCATTGACTGCCATGTGCACATCCACAGAATTGAATATGAATTTCTTAAATTATGGAAAGTATGGAAAAGTGGAAAAGTATGGAAAAGGTTACATACACATGTCCACATATTGAGACAGACACGCTCACACACGCATGCACACACACAAACACATGCACACACTCACTGATGAAAAGCACCCCCCCATCCACACACACACACACACACACACACATTTATCTACCATGTATCAGACATGCACTTCCAAAAACCAAGCATTTTCTCCGGTCCCCTTTGACCACCTTGTGCTCTGTGCAGTTCTTTCATATTCATACTATAGTGAGGCCCCGGGGCCCCAGGGGGATGAGTCAGGTGGAGGACCAAAACAGAAAGCCGACTCACAGGTGGTCCCTCTCTGCCACCCGCTGAGATGAAAGAGCCGAGCCATGATCTAATCTGCTGGCGGCTGGGGGCTCCCCTCGCAGGGTTCCAGCAGGAGGTGGGGTGTGGTGGGGTGGGGGGGTGGCAGCCGCACCACACACCGCATGGGTCAGTGACACACTCCCGGCGAACCCACAGTCGCAGCCTGGAAGCAGGCAACACCCGGGGACAAACTTTCCTCTTTGTGTTGCCATGGCGACGGAGCATCGCTTCTCGCACTTCCCACTCTCTCTCTTTCCTTTCACGCTTACTTTCTCTCTCTCTCTCTCTCTCTCTCTCTCTCTCTCGCTCTCTCTCTCTCTCTCTCTCTCTCGGTCTCTCCCAAACACACAGTCAAGGATGTGTATCGTCAACCTGTAACAACAGTCCGTCCTGGCAGAGGTCTGATTTTGAGCAGCTGCCAGCTGGTTGGATAGTTAAATAGCTCAGTTTGTGAGGAGAACTGGAACTGATATGATGGCTGCAAAAGGGACGTTTTGGTCTAAGTGGAATCCTCAGGCCAAACCAGCAGCTCATCCTCTACTCCTGTGGTTCCTGGAGCATTAATCCTCACTGCAGGTACACAGAGATTTAAAAAAAAAAAAAGAAAGAAGATAAATATATGTGGATGCTTTCGCTATGTAGGGCCACTGACACGCAGGGTGCAAACTGTAATTGCGGCATTTGATTGGAAAATTACTTGTCACAGTACCACAAAGAATGGAGGGAGAGATGTAAGCTGAGCTACAAGGTCATATCACTTTCATTCACGCGACGAAAGACGATACGCAACAAAAAGAAACATAATTGAACTTGACGCGGTGGCGTAAACAGCTCGCAGGGCCATGGAACTGGAATCCCTCTCGCTCACAGTGATTCCGTGACCTTGGTTGACGTGTGCAGCATTTGCTCATTATCTCGCTACATTAGGAAGCTATTTTCAGAGGTGCAGTAACTAGATATACAGTCTCCTCAATCAACACCGATAACATCCTCCAATGCAAGTTGAGATGAGTTCCATTAGCGATAATCTCCCATGCACTTAGGCATGGAGGGCCAAACCCTCTCTCTCCTCTTGCTAGTTTTAACAGCCAAACAGAGCTTTACCACTTTAGGTGAGTGGTATAGAAATATGGACCACTGAAAAGCTGGGCTGTACATAAGAAAGGTGTTGGATGTTCTAAAATTTTCCGAAAAATATTAGAAAAACTCTTCAGGGCCCCGTTTCAGAAAACGCACTAAAACACAATACCCCAGGCTTCTTGACAATAATCCTGCATATTGGTTTCCCAGGCTTAGCCAAAAGCAACAAAATGAACGAGAAATAAATCGTTGCTGACAATAATTGCTTTGGCAGGCAAAGCCATTTTACATTACTGCCTGCGAACTACTAGACTAGCAAGCCTTTCCCCACCAAACAGCCACGTTCGACACGGATGATTAGGAGGTTTGACGGGGCTCGGGTTGACAGACTCCAGGATAGAGCGGAGCTGTCAGGTCTGACAGCACGGGGAGAGGGTACAGGACAACCTGCCATCGATGGCAGTCCCAAGACGTCGAGAGAACTCTATTGGTACACAGCAGGTCTAGTAAATTCTTTTTTTTTTTTTTCGTCTGCGATTCAGTCAATCTGAACCACTGTAATCCCAGAGGGTAAAACATGACAAGTAGCAGGCGATTCTTACAAATATTCACTTCTGAAGGCGTTGAGGCAGCACATTTGAGAGAATTTGCGTGAGAGGAAAAAAGAGAGATAGAGAGAGACAGAACAACGCACAGACAGACAGACAGACAGAAAGTAGAGAGACCTTGGTGCTTCACCTGTGCAGTGTGTCATGCTCGATAATGGCACAGCACCAGCTAGCTGCTCCCTAACGATGCACAGGAAGAAAATAAAAAGAGCTCTAACCAACAACATTGCAGTTTCCAACCTTCACACACAACTCAGTCTACATGCAATGGAAAGATAGGTGCAGATGAAACAGAAAGATCTCCATTCGATTAGAGGAATGTGAGTACTGTTTTCTAAGAGACGACAACACCTTGCGGCACGTTGATACATGTAAATCATCATAACGTTTTTATTATTGGAAAAAGGTCACGGAGCACCACCCACTGTGACCTCTTCCATGGTGCATTCACCACAGATTGGATGATCCTGAAGTAAATCATAGGAGTGTGACATCATGAAAAGCCGTCATGAGGGTAAAACCACTGGAGGAAAGAAGTAGCCACGGACAACATGGAATTACAAGGTGACGGGGAAAAAGCCGACAAAGCAAGACAACAATGGCAGAGGCAAACAAAAAAGGTGAGGTGAATTCAATGTGGCGACAGAAGGCAAATAAATTGCACACCTCCATGGCGCCCGCCTGGCCGCTTAAAGAGAGGCGAGGTGTGCTGTGATTCATTCCAAAGACATAGAGGAGACGGGGGGCAGCTTGTCCCCGACCCAGATGTGCGAGAGAGAGTTCCAGCACAACACACACAAAATCATGATAGGACACTCATAAAATATATAGAATACAAAAAAAAGCTTGTTTTCATGAATAGCTGTTTCAGTTTGAGATGTTGTCACTTAGACTAATGCGGTATTACTTGGTTTAATGAGATCAGGGCGTTCAAAAAAGAGAGTTGCATGTTTTATCAATAACACTCAGATACGATTTCATTCGTATGTCACAGGAGACGCGGAGGTCTCTAAAATGACTGAGCTACTTGGAGATTCCATTTCCCTTTCTCCATTTTTCTCTCTCCAGAGGGATATGCGATAAAAGAGAGGAATAAAAGCAGCCAGTCTGCACTTTGACGGATGGCAGTGTGTGTCGCCATTTGAGCCTTCCACACTCAGCCTTCCTCTGCCCCCGCAATCCCTACACCCTGAAAACTAAATGAAAGTCATCATTTACCCGAGCTGTGTAGTCCACGTTGACAGTAAGTAAGTGTGTACAATAGCCGTCTTACTCGAAGCCGTTTCAAAGGCAAGTCCTAGATCTTCATAGATTTAAACCCCCAACACAACATTCTAGCTGAATTCTTTTCCCCCAGTCTACTCTTGTGCATGTATGTAGTATCTAGTAGCAAAGTGTCCAGCTATGTAAAGATTCATAATTTGAAGGGACATATTCATATATTACCAAGCCCCTATTCAATTACCATATGTACACAAAAGGACAAGATTTACCCAATAAATAGCCATAGAGTCTAGCCTTTAAGCCCCAAAACATTGCTGCAGCATATTAGGCCAATATGGATTTGAGAGTAGTGGTGAAAATAATACTCTGTGAAAATGTGTGTCTGTGATTCCCCCACGTTAGTGCTGGTCTCCCAGGCCCCACCAAGCCGATGTCTGTGGGGCTGATCGTCAGGGTCTAAACCAGGGCTGACCCAAGGACATCTCTGGCAGCCGCGAACCGGCCCCACGGAGGTGTTACTCACTAACTTGAGAGGGGTGCTGCATTGTTGACAGTGCCTGTTGAACTAGAAACAAGCCATTTGGGAATTCCCTTTCTGCCTCATTAAAGGCTAGTGGTTTGCAAGAAAGTTGGTGTAATGAAAGCAGTCAGACGAGAGTCTGTGCTTTAAACAGATACAGACTAAGCATCTATCAGGGAGTGCTCTCCAGAGGCCTATACCTTTTTGACTGAACTAACCTCCTGAAGTTCTCCTCTATGGGGGCCTTACTACTCGTCAGCCTCGGCAAATCAGTTTAATCCTTAAATCTGATGGACACAGTCAACCGTATGGTGGAGAGAACAAGGAGGCAAAAATGAGATCAAAATAAAAAGAAAGTTCACTCCCATGAGCGTGTCAAACAGGTGTTTCTGACATGATTCTCCGTCAATGACAATAGGCCGTTCTTTGAAAACTCAAAAATAGACCTAACAATATCTCACTGGATGAGAGGAGGGACGCTGCACAAAGACAAATCTCACACAGCACCCTGTGAAGTGAGCTCAGGTGAGATTCATTTCCCACACAGTCTGAGAGTGGACGCTATCTTTATATGAGGTCCTTACTAAATACAAAGAGAGCAGAACCGCGGGCAGGATTTGGGAGAAATGTCCATTCGGCAGGATCTCCCTTCATGCTAAAGTGTAAAGAAGGATTTTATACTCGTCTTGATATTTAGTAGGCAGCATGTTTTTAGTTGGCAGCAGACATGCCTTTTAATGTTCAGCCCTGGTGTAAGCCCTGTGTGTTCTGATAGTAATTAGCTGGGTGGCTGCTGGGTGCTTTTTCCAATTAAGAGTCAGGATCACAGGGCTCCCTTTCATTTGTCGGCACTGACATGTCAGACATCGTCATTAACCCATCGCACGCCAGCGCGCTCCCTTCATTGCCACCCATTATCAATGCTGCTAAGTAAATTAGTGGTGAGTCAAAACGGTCTTTCTCCAAAATGTGCTTTGAACAGCCATGCTTCACTGACAGATTGCACGCAGGATTATGTGGCACACTTCCCATGAATCAGCAAAGAAAATATGAGGCCTGTGAACTTCCCCGCCTCCACTGGCCCCCCACCCCCCCTCCTCTTCTGCTCCTTGCTTCACATCCGATGACATCTCCCTTTCACAGTGTGATATAGATTACATTTCCTTTCTTTATAACAGCTCTATCGGTACTGGCATATTGAATTAGGTTGGATGAAACTGGATTACTTGACAAAGAATAATTGTACCGCTTTTATCCCCATAAGCAATAATATAGGGACTGCCATGGATGGATTTTGTAATAAGAATTGTTTAAAACATTTATGAGAGGACATGAATCTGGGTTATAGAAAAAAAATTATACAATTATTGATTGTGCCGTATATTTTGAACAATATTATTTATTTACATGTGTTTTTATCTTTTAGAGAGCCTTATTGTAGAATATAATTTATGTAGATCCTTAAATACTGTGAAAAATAAATAAAAGGCACACTTTTCTATTTGGATATGTCTCTATGTGTGCAGGGTATTTTCTACCTCACTTTGATGCAGGGGTTGCTAGCACACAATTGCCAATAGATATTAACTCTTGATTGATAGCTCGTGCTTGATATTTCTGTGGGTAAATTAGTTCCCAAGAAGTGGAGAGGACAGGCAGAGAAGGAAGCTACAATGAACAAGATCACGATTGAGGGGTTGGTGAGGAGGAGCTGGTTCAAAAGTGATTGTCCTGTGGACAAAGCACAGTTTTCATAACCCATGACTGGGTGGAAAGCCCCCACAGAGACATTGTGAGATTTTTTGGGTGAAAGTAGTTTTTCACATATGTTTGTGTGTGTGTGTGTGTGTGTGTGTGTGTGTGTGTGTGTGTGTTTGTGTGCGTGCGTGCGTGTGTGTGTGTGTGTATTAGAGCCCAACTGATTTATTGGCCCTGGCCAAGAGGAAAACATCACAATTAAACATTAGAACCGATCAGTGTCATCCACATGAAGGTTCATTCATTTGTGTTCATGTAAACAGTATATATATACAGTATATATATGTGTGTGTGCGTGTAGAGAATATTACTCACTAATATCGGTATCTGCCCCAAAAATCGGTGGTGCGAGGGTTTCTGTGTATGTATGTGTGTCTTTGTGCAATGTCTCATTATGCTATTGAAAACGAAAGAATGAATAGAATTTATTTGATCACATTCAGACATAAATCATGTTCTATTCATAGAGTACATTCAGAATGGCTGAATTTGCCTACAGCACAGCTGGCAAAAGAGATAAAGAGTCAAAGAGAGAAAAGGAGTGGACTGGTGACAGTCGAGAGCTTTAAACAGAATGGAGATATGATCTGGCAACAAGCACATTTAGCTGGCTCTCTGGTCAGTGAAATCTTCTGAAAGATCCAATCAAGTCAGGACTGTTTTAAAATGAGCGGATACCAAAACCTCAAACGTTCTATCACTTGTCTGGCAAGTGGTTTCAAGCTGAAAGAAGGTGTGAGAGCCCTCTGCCGACTGTTCTTATGCGGATATGGATAGTACACTGTCTTGTATTCCTGTTAATATATGTCTTATCAAGTCTTCAAGTTCTGTGACCATGAAAAAAGCTGTGTGAATTGAAAGAAAGATTCATTAGCATGAAGCGCTACTCAGTCAAGCGGAAATTATAAATTCAGTATATTAGCTTGTGGGTGAAAACAAATACATCTGATTAAAATATTACAGGAAAAAAACAACCCCCCCCCCCCCCAATAAAAGATGACGCCGACTTTGATAGCCAACTTGTATACTCAAAATGTGCCCGACTTAACGGTTTGGAACACATTGTTCAGTCGTTTGACAAACAAAAGCCGCTGAAGAGGCAAGGTGAACACAGTGGAGTGTGTCAAGAGGCCCTCCAACAGGCAGAACAAAACACAGAGGAGGATGGATAAGTGAAGGAGAGGAGCAACATGAGCCTGTAGAGCGTGTGTGGAGAGGAGGCCAGGAGAGCCAGGCAAGGTGGAGGGGTTTTAAGAGTTCCAACGAGTTCAAAGCAGGAACCTATGGTGTTGACATTCACTTCTTAACGTGTGTGTCCCCCAACTGCTACGTGAGGGAGATCATTAATATGTGTCTAAACCTGACGTGTGAGGAAGGAGAACGTGTGACATTTGGAATTTATTGTGTGTGTGCGTGTGTCTCAGCAGAGTAATTGGGCTCCGTCGATTAATAGACCTGTGCAGATCTTGCAACATGCAATGCAAAGATTAAGCTGCCTGTCACTATTTATCAACACTGGCTCTTCTGCACCAGGGATTTTTTTATATACAGGCCAACCTGTTAATGCTCCCTGGACGATGAGATCAACATTCTGACCCATGGCACAAAGCTGTAGCTTACACACACACACACTCTCTCTCTCTCTCTCTCTCTCTCTCTCTCTCTCTTTCTCTCTCTCTCTTTCTCTCTCTCTCTCTCTCTCTCTCTCTGAACACTCACTCTCACACACAGCTCCGCAAAGCATAATTTGCCACTTTGTCACTGTTCACCCAGAGAAGTAGCTCTTAGTTCCAGCCCGGTTGGGATTACACTGTTCCAGAGAAGGCATGTGTGAGTGTGTGTTTGTGTCTGTACTGTAAAATATCTTTACAGAGCTCCGCGAGGAAAGCCCCAGAGTTTGCATGGATGCAAACAGGTTGAAGCTTGTGGCCCATGAGAACCTTTCAAGTCATACACAAAATCTCACTGACACTCCTCTCCTGGGAATACATTAAACATATGTTTAGGGAGCAGTAAGTCACACAGGCCTGCTACCCGGCAAATGTCTCTGCAGCTTCTATTTCACAACAAGCACATTCACTGTGTGTGCTCCACTCAAATCACCAACCTAATTTGTCGCATGCACTTTCCACACACATTAAGCGACATACTCTCAGTAATCTGCAGTGACGTTTTTATTTCCCTGCCCTTCCTAAGCTTGACATATCCTGACTCTATCAGGTCCATTCAGGTTATTCCTGGAACCAACCCTCACTTTCGTCCGGGGAACCAGAACTAGGTTGTTACCTGACTGGGGTCGCACTGTACTCTGCCTCTGTATTAGCTGTCCTTGGGCAACGATTAACACATAAGCCATACAGGACCACTGCAGGGTCACCGATGGCCACTGTCACTGTAAGGCGTTAAAAACAATATCTGTCCTTTGGGAACCGAGAGCAGATGATGATTTAAGACAAATATGTGATTTTGCCAGCCACGTTCATCTGACAAAACCAATAAACTGTACTGGAGGCTGAATCCTTGTTTGGGTAATGTAATACACATTATAAACACAGGCTACAGGTTGTTCACACGTCACCAACAATGTGTCTGTATTCAATAACAGGGATTCAATGGTCACTTAGCCTTACCATCAAGGCTTTCAAGGGACAGTTTTTACCAATTATCTGATTTGTAACACCCACTCAAGTCCACACGCAAGTGTTTTGGTCCTCATTTCTCTCCTAGCAACAAGGGGGGCAAGGCGTGAAATGGAGGTTGAGTTTTCCATTAGGATCTATAATGAAATTGCGAGACTAGGTGTTGCATACTCATCTCTGATAAATATGTATGTGGAAAGCAAATGCATGGTCTTGAAATTCAAGGTTAAGCAAGAGTCAATTGACTGTTGGTGGGGGACACCTAAAATGGCACTGTAGATTCCCTGGTTTCTACAAATGTGTCATTATGATAAAAAAAATATATTTTTTAATGGTCACACCTAAATCTCCAAATCATATAAGAACATAGCAAGCAAGTCGTTGGAGGCAAATGCATTCATAATTCACATTACACTATTGTACTTTTTTTCTCCTCTGCAATGAACCCCATTTAGAAGTCACTGGTGATTCTGCACCACAGATAAACAGCGTACGAAAACACGTGCATTTTTTTTTGTTATTATACAAACCAAAATCTTAATAATTTAACCATGTAATGACAAAGCAGTACAGATGCGCAACTAACATTATCCCATGATACATATGTTCTTTCTGTGAAACCTTAAAAGACCTGGTAAGATCTGTCCTTACCTATCATCCGCCTGCCAGTCTCCGAGCAACAGGTCTCGGAACCGGTACCGTGGAGGTAAAGGGAGTACCTCCTTCTCGATCTCAACCATTGTCCCCTCCTCGGCGCCGAATCCACGGGCGCAAAATACCCGAGACAAGGAATGCAAAGAGAGGATGCTCTAACAATTCCACAAACAAACCACTCCTATGTTATTTGGGATGCAAATAAAATGAACAAGTCATGGCACCCTAACTGAAGTTTGTTTGTTGATGCCTTCAAGAGACTGACGACGTGGTACTTTTCTACCAAAGCAACAGGTCGAGGATGCTGTGCTGTGTGACGCGTTAATACTTTTGCTGTGACAACTGGCGAGCAACTGGTTGTCTCTTGAAAGTAGCCTGTTCACTTGAAGGAAGCACCGGTAATGCTAGCCTAATGGATACACATCTCCAATCGGAATAGAAAAGCTTACATAGAACACGACAACTTATAAGAGGAAATTTTTTGCATACGCATAAAAACAAGAAAATTGTATGTCAAAATATATTACAGGTTTTGGCATTTTTACATTGAAAAATGTAAAGTATCTTTTTGAAAATAAAAAAATTCTGAGTCATATGTCGACTGTTTTCTAATTAAAGCACTATTTTGCATATTGTTTATCTTCCAATCCAATATGCGGCACTTGAATGCATTAATACTACATTAGTATTGTGGTGGACCTCTCGAAACTTGTTTTTTCATTAAAAGATCCCTTCCCAATATTTTTTTGACAACTTAATCAAACGTTTAGTACTAGTACGGTACATGAGTTTGTTTGATAGAGTTGAGGGTAAACAGATTACATTTACGCATTATTACGTAGCCTATTATTATCAAACTGTTTATTTTGTATAGTTATGTGCATTTTTTGTAATTTAATCATCAATTAACACTTTCTAGACATGTTTGGTACAATATTTCACAAAAACTGTATTCAGTACATATTTTGTTGAGGAGTAATAGCCAGTTCCACATAATAAAACCTCAAGATTAAAATAAAATAGTTGACTTTTATTATCTTCAATATAAAAACAACAGGTGTTATCCAATCCACTTGCAAACGTATCAATATTCCTAAATCGGGAGAAGTACTTGACCAACTAAAGACATCAGAGTAAAAACCAGGAATGATCAGATAAAATCAGGCATTTGAAAAACACAAAATGTAGAACAACTTTTTTTTTTGTGCAACTTTGTTGTCACAGTCACCTATTCGGTTATGCCTACTTTGCCCTCTAGTGGTTTAATACCACTAGTCACAACATTTTGTCAATGTTGGAATAACCATTACTAGCATATCAGAACATGACTGATGGACCAAACAGACATCAATTTTCCACACAAATGGAAATGATAAAACGTCTCACTCAATTTCCTGAAGTGATATATCCACCATAGCCTAAAAGTTGAATTTATTTTTGTAAAAAGAAAACATGGCATGATCTTAAAGAGGTTGGGCTTGTATCCATGGTAACGGCCCAGAGCCTGAACATCAGAGGAGTTGCTGTATTTCAAAACCCATTTAGCCCGAGATGATCAGACTGTGGCATGCTAAGAGTCTGCTGCAGATGTTGCTTCAAAGTCCAGCCTTAGCTCTCCAGGAAATTGGCCTTTCACCACAAACAGGATTAACAGCCTAATTTCCACTGAAAGGCTGAGGCAAGGGCCAGCCAACCATGACAAAAGAAATGGATAGAAACATTATTTCAATAAACCCCATCCCCTTGTAGACAAATCAAAATAAGGTGACGTTGCGCTTCATTGCAATTTTGTCTTTGGTGCAATAAAAATAACCAGACTATTGAGTAAGCACTGCTTGTCTGCATCTGAATTGCAGCTAATACCAGTAGCTGACAGGGAAATAAGGGGAAATTGTTTAACCATTAAAGCAAATGGCAGAAAACTCTTCCTTGTACTCCCTTGTATTAAAAAGGTATTAAAAAAAGCATATAAAAAGGTCCCAGCAGTGATAGCTGTAAATTCAGTCCAATTCTCAGTCTGTGTAAATAGTAGCCATCCCAGGGTCAATCCAATGTGATATTGACTGAAGCTAAAGCTTCCACAGCCCAGCTGGGGTACTGTTCACTGGAGGGGAACATGCGCTTCATGAACAGCCTCACAAACTCAGGGAAGCGACTTTCCACAATACTCTGTCTCACAGAGCGCATTAGGGTGAGCTGAACGGAGGGAAGATAGGATGTGATTAAAGCAATTTTCTACAACTTAGTGCTGGACACAACTGTTGTAAACTATTAAATAATACTACCTGTTTTATTGTCTCCTATACTAACCTGATAGGCAATGTTGTGGATTGTAATGTGATGCATGGCGGCTGTATCACTCTTGAAAAGGGCATGAAGGTACGCCCGACTGTGCCTTGAATCAAAAGGAAAATGGAGTAGATTGGGAACTGAAATTACCAACATAAATGCGGAAAAACACACTGACAATGCTATGTTTTTCTCTCACATTTGGGTTTAGAGAAGGACTTTTCCTTACCTCTTGCAAGTGGGGCACTGGCAGTCAGCGTCTATGGGCTGGAAGTCCTTGGCAAACTGCTTGTGTTTAATTTGAAGAGATCCCCAAGGAACCAAGGCTGACCCGAACCTCTGACGGGCCAAAAACAATCACCAGATTGAGTCCAATTGAGCCTATCTACAATTAAACGATTAAATAGTATTACAGTTTAGGACATGAGGTGCTCCCAAAGGAAAGTACTTACCGCAGTGCGGGTGGGAAAAACGCAGTCAAACATGTCACAACCCAGAGCAACACACACCACCAAGTCCACAGCATAACTGTAACATACACAAACATGTCTTATGAGAACCCATATGAGGTCCTGTGGCATGGTCCTGCCATGTTAATGTGTGGAATAGAAGACACCTAGGGAAAGAGCATTCATACCCGACACCCATGAGGTAACGGGGCTTCTCACGGGGTAGGTGGTCTGTGCTCAGTGTAACCATTCTCCAGAAATCATCTTTCTCCTCACCCCCACTCAGGCCACCAATGGCAAAGCCAGGGACATCCCGCTTGGTCATTTCTGAACAGAACAGTGGCAAAAGGCTTTAGATTGGATAGAAAAAAGTACTAGTTTAGATTCAAAGCCAACAAAATAATTTCACTGCTGACAGAATACACGCAAGCCACAGTACTGCAGTACTGTGCATAAGTTCACACAAAATGTTGATTTGATATAGATTTGCTTTTGCCTCACTTTGTATTTTACAAATTGATAACAAAAAAATTTACATTTAGATTTTATATATTTGCTTTCAAACTTTAAAGACTTCACACCTGCCTAAAACCTTTGCACAGTACTGTATTTTGTTATGGATGGCTGGAATGGTAAATAGTTGTTCATTGATCTTTATTATTATTTTACAGATAAAAAGAAAAATACATAAAGCATATATTTACAATGTCATATTTCAAAGGATTGAGCGATAGTATTTGTAAAGAGCAGCGAGAAACCTTACCATCTAGACAAGCCTTGCGCAACTCTACATTCAACCCTCCCTGGATGATGGCAAAAAGGTTCTGCCGTTCTGGATTCTTATTGGCCGCTATGCAGCGGTCTAACCAGCGAATAGACCTCTTCATTGCTTCCTCCACCCGTGGCCCCGTCACTGTGCTGCTAACCACATCATCCAGTTGCATCATGATGTCTGAACCTGCAGACACAAGTTATTTGGTATTTTATAGAACATTAAGAGACAGAGGAAGTGCCAAACAAGGTGTTCAGTCCTTGCCTCATCAGATATACAAGTAGACAAACTGTTTGAAAAACGTACTTTCTGACATGTTGCTACTGAAACATCCATCCATCCATTAGCTATACCGCTTATCCTATGCAGGGTCACGGGGGGGCTGGAGCCTATCCCAGCCGACACAGGGCGAGAGGCTACTGAAACAGTCAATCTCAATATACTTACCTAGACTATTTTGTATGCCAATAGACTGCTCAGGAGTTAGTAGGATCTCCTTGCTGTCATACGGCGACTTGAACTTGACCCCTTCCTCAGTGACCTCTGAAAGCTCCACTAGAGACACCATCTGGAACCCTCCGCTGTCCTATGTGAGGGCAGAGAGTGGATGTTGCGGTTGAGAACAAGATACAACCATCCAGACATTCTACTGCATTTGGGTGCGATTACAATACTTACTGTTAAGAGGTTTCTCTTCCAGTTCATGAAGCCATGCAAACCATTTGCTTTCTCGATGAGATCAGGACCCTGTTACGGACAGCACACCATCTTTGTTTTTATTTCCCTGCGTCAAAGCTCTCCCGGATCCCTTCCCTGCCACTACCAAATTGGTGCCTAACTATGCACACAATTCTAGTTTTTGGTCCACTTATATTTAACGGCAGATAGCCCTGACGCTTACAAGGTAAAGTCACGTGATATCGACAGTAGTCTATCACTTACCGGTCTCATACCCAAGTGGTATGTGTTACCAAGGCAAATCTGACATCCAAGAGCCTCCAGTTGATCCACAGTGATTCCTTTCAGGGTGCCTTGCGTGCCTATAGGCATGAAAACGGGGGTACTGACGGTGCAGTGAGGAAGTGTAAGATCACATGCTCTCGCTTTGGTCACTGGACATTCAGCAACAATTTGCAAGGCAAGGGGAGCAATGGTAGACACAACTTTTTTAACAGACATTATTGTTTCAGAACTATTTGTAACAGCTTCTCTGACCACGGGCGCAGCCATGATGGGACTAAAAAGCGCACTAGTGACACATCGACACCCCGTTTAACCATTGGATTAGATTTAGTTAGGGAAAGGCACACGCCTATTGACAAGCCAATTGGGAGACTGAATTGTTAGAATGGCAGTTGTATCGGCCAATGAATTCTCCTCTTTTCGTTGACAGAAGGTGGGTCTTTACTCACCGGTTTTGATCGGAAGATGACCCGCCTGACCGGATGGTGGTGTGGAGGAAGTTTTGTTTTGCAAGTTTTCCGTCCGTTTGGGCTTACTTTGAGTATTTAACGTGTTCAGAAGAACACGCTACAATAGTTTTTTTGTGTGTGAGACGAAACAGTCGATAACCTAAACATTTGGAGGAGAGAACACGGACGGGCAGCTCGAGGTGGAGGAATTTAACACTTCAGAGTAACCCGAGCACCTTGCGGCTAAAGCTAACGTTAACGTTAACATTAGCTCCTAGTCTGTGTTCGGGAGCTGATCTGATCCAGCGAAACCATGGGGAACCGGGGGATGGAAGACTTGATTCCCCTAATCAACAAACTTCAAGACGCCTTTAGCTCCATTGGCCAAAGTTGTAACTTGGACCTTCCGCAAATTGCTGTAGTGGGTGGACAGAGTGCTGGAAAAAGCTCTGTGTTGGAAAATTTCGTTGGCAGGTAACGCTAACTAAATTAGCACGTTACGTTTCGTTAGCTGAGAGGTTGGTTAGCTAACGTCGTTAGAACATTTTGATTAGGCGAACACCAACCACAGCGTTAACACACCCGAGCCAATCAAGTTGTGACGCATGGTTACTCATGTTTATGTAACCCCTTTGCTTAAATAACATAAAATAGGTTAAAACTTGTTAATTAGCTAACTTCATATAGTTTCTGACATAACAGTAGGAAGCCAGGAAATGTAAAATTAGAATGTCGGGAAGTATCGATGTGCATGGGCCGTTGCGTGAGAGGCCATGGGGACTGTGAATTGTATACTTACTAGTTGTAGTGAACAGCGGTGCTGCTACTGCTTTAGTTTGTCTAACACGCGTTCATCCGTTTAGCGTTTTTGTGTGCATACAATGTATTAGCCAATTTCTTATTTGGTTGTGACAGTTTACATGCTCTTAATAAGATCAAATATATTGTTTTTATTTCTGCTCTTCTACATAATGTAATGTATTAGGCTGCATTTTAGCATTCCTGCCTTCCCTTGTTACAAAGAGATACATGTCATAGTGCCCCCTTACATCGTTTACTTTAACTTGCCACATCAAAAAAGTGCCAACATGATACTCATAGATTCGTGTCACTTCAATTTTCCCAGGCTGTTTCATGAGGCTGTGTAAGGAGTTTTTTGTATGTTATTTCCATTGTTTTGTTTAGTCAGCAATGTTGAGGAATAGGCCTCTAGCTATGTCAAATACAAAGCTTTGTGATGAGATAAATACACAGCAGGTGTTAACTGCTTCGACAATATCATCTGAGTATAATATTTTGTAAGCCAACTACTTTTAATTGTCCTCAACTTACATTTTTTAAAATTATATTCCAAATAAGAAAATAGTTTGTGTCTATTATTCAGAACACTAGAAACCCAAGTCAAACAATTTACAGCATTTGAGCCTTTTTAAAAGAAAATCCTTGCATCACACATTACAAGTAGCCAATGCCGCTGTCTGTCTCCGGTGGGAGGACTAGCCCACTGGGCTTTTTAACAGGCTGGTCCTGTCCTCTACTGGGAGCGAGTTAACTTGTGTTGATTATATTCGAAACATCTCTCAAGCAAAGCTTGTTTAACAGGTTTCCCAAGTAAAACCCAGTAAGAGAAACTTGAGTGAGCCAAGCCTACTTAAAAACACACACACACAGGCGCACACATTAGTTACTCACTCATATGAGACGTGGACTCTATACCGACAGCCCTGTGATTGCAAACACATAGGACTAAACGATAATATGTCATAGATGCAGTTACTCAAGAATGGACATGCATCTTACATCTCAACACACATGCTGGTTCTGATGATAGGGTCTTTACACTCTAAGAGCACTTGACACATATTGGCTATAGTTCACATTAGCCTAGATGCTTGCAAATGACCTACATTTCTTTGCCTGAGCAGGCCTTTCAAATTCTGGCTCTTGACAACTCTTAAAGACATAAGGCCACCCTAGGCTACCTTAAGCAATGTAGGCATCACTTCTGCTCTAAACAGTACAGAGTATTTGTGTTATGTATTTTTAACAGCTCTTTTTCTTTCCCTCTGTGATTTTAGAAGCAGTACTTTGTGCCACTTTGGTCATCTGCGGGGACATTTGACGCTGTGGTCCAATTTATCCTGCAGTGATCTTTATGGTCAATAAGTTATTACCCTCTCAGTGCTAGCACCAAGGTCAAGTCTAACAAACACTAAAGGTTTGGGTGGTGCCATAGCTCACTATAGCAACAGAATAGAGGAATGAGTCATCTAGCCTATGATGTGGAGACACCCATAAAGAGCTTTCTGGCTTGGTTGTCACATAGTATATAAGACAGACCCTAATTAGAACCCGATTGTCTGTATAAGTAAATAAACTTTATGCCATGATAATTGAATAAAACAATACCAATACCAGCTGAAGTACTAAGACTTGCAAAGCCTTCAAATTTTTTTTCTTACACTCATGGCATGTAACTTGGCTGTTGTTATTTTAGTGGTGTGAGTGAATTAGGTAAGTGTGAGCTCTTGTTTGGATTGCTATTGGTTAGTCGGCTATTAAGACACTTTGCACTGTGTTAAGAAAGATGTGTTTTAGTGTGAAAGAATGGGTTGGTTTCGCTTTAGGTTCTGCCCTATCCCAAAGGCTGTAAAATAATCTCTCTCTTTGCAACACCAGCAATAAGAACAGAGTCCATCACTTGGGAATATGCATACACACACACACAGTCACTCACACACTAGTAGCAATAAATAACAACCCCTCCTCCCTCTTGTTTTTGCCCGCCCAAAAGGCAAGCTCCTCTGTCATGTTCAGCTGTGGTCGGCTGGCTGGCTGAGGGGCCGGCCGACTCACTGCGTTTGACTGGCAAATATCTACCAGACTGCCCCTCTTAATGGTCTTTCCTCCTCTCACTCGGAAGCATCAGACCGGTGCTGAACGTGGCATCACTTGAGCCTAGTTCTGCTTAAAGAGGTGGGACCGGTGGCAGAGTTTGTGACCAAGCGGCGTGACGGCTCTGGCGGTCCTGTTGAATCAGTGCCTCGGTCTCCCAGGTGCTGTGTCTGCTGTCAAGTCAAGGAGACTCGCAGCCGCCTGGCTTGCTCACTTCCCTCCCAGGCTGAGTTTGGAGTTTGGCTACAACGGTGTAGGTGCGGACCAGTGCTTCTTCCCTGTGCCTAGTCCTGGTGGTCCTCTGCGGGCCTGAACAACAGAGTGCCAGGCATGCCTCTTAATCAGATCTTGACCTGATCGAATCAGCCCGACTCAGCCACTGTGTCTGTCTTTCTCTGTGGGCTGTGCGTTTTTGTTTACAGACGTTTTTCGTAGCGTTAGCGCCTGCCTGTTTGTTAATGTGTTCCAGCTTTCAGGCACAGGAAACTTCCGTTATAAATTTTTTTTAACCTTGGCTTCTGATTCTAATAAATAATAACTAGAGCCGTAAATATTCATTCTAAAGCATATTTTTAGCTAAGTGCTGAATGAATATGTAATAACTGTGCTGATTTTCTCTTTCCACGCTCTATTAACGAGAGTGCATCCTATTTGCAAGGCTGCCCTTTGTTCAGCCACTTTGCCTAAATGCTGTTAACATAATGTTTGCCAACAAACATACCCAAGAAATGCAATCAAACTCCCTTTTAAGCTTATTCCTAACCGCTGAGATAAAACATTTCCTCTGGGATCCTGCAAATTGCTCTGTCCGGCCTAAATTTCATTTTGGTCCAGTACAACGTTTTATTTTCCCAGCGTGCCCTCTCCTCAGTAGTTTAATGCGTGTGTTATCGAGCCATGAATAACGTTCAATTTCGAGAGGACCACGAGGTCTCCGCTTGGCCTGCGTCTGGGCAGTGATGTCATACTCCCCGAGGGCGGGAGTATGGAGGTCATATCTGGCACAACAGGCTGGCCAGGGTGGGGCTTCTATCGCAAGGGCTGGATACTGACTTGTAGATTTGAGACTGATTAACCCGTTAGACTGGGTTAGGTTAGGCTTAAGGTTAAGGCAAACCAGCACGCAAATGGAACACTAGGTGGAAAAGACGTCACAAGCTAAAAATTGTGAGTGACGATATCATTTGTGTTTAAGACAGTTCTACATCAGAAAGTCTAGGGCGTAAGCTAGCTAAACATCTTTGTTCTAGGGAGTTTGATTGGACAGGATTTTGATGTGCAAGTGACTTGGGAATGCTGTTGTAATTCATATACTCTACTGAACCCCCCCCCCGCCTCCCCTTGAATGAATCCCATCAGTCCCCAGACACATGCTTGTGCTAATCACCACTCCTGTGGGACCACTCTGTGTCCCGTGGGCTTTAACGGTGCCTCCGTGCTCTGACTCCGATCCATTCCAGCCTGCCCCTGCCATGGCCGGACAGGCGTCCTTCCCATCCCTCAGGAGCACCGGTCGGAGCAGGCTGATGTGCCTGGTGGAAGTGAGGCGTGTGAGTCAGTGCTTCCACTGTCTGGTTTAGAGAGGCAGAGACTGTCAGGGGCAACAGGCAGCGGGGGGAGGGGAGTTGGCATCGACGGGCTGACTTTCTCTTTTTTCCTCCTCTCCCTCCCTCTTTTTCCTCCTTTCCCTCCCTCTTTAGCCACCGTCTTGCGCTCTCGCTCTCTCTCTCTCTCTCCCTCTCTCTCAATCTCTCTCTCTCTGTGTCCCTCTCTGAAGGGAGGCTGCTCTTTGCTTGGCCATCCATAATGCATGAAATGACACACAATCTGCTCGGCCTCGTCTATCATTTACAGCACATCAATAATGGACTCCCGCCCGCTCGCTTCCCTACAAGTCTGACGCCGCGGTCACTTGAAGAGGAGCGTACACAGCTTTATATCTAGCCTGGCTTTGTGTCAGTGATGCTCTGTGGAGCAGCCCATCACAGTGAAAGCTGCTTTTTAAAGAAGCAGCGTTATCACCCTTTGTTTTCACGTGCTGGTGTCTCGCCGTGTTCGCCTGCCTATGCGAGTGTGTGGTCGGCAGTCGAGGGGATGAAACGGCCCATAGTTCTCTGGTGTAAAGTGTGTCGGCGCGGCGCAACTAGAGCAAGGCTCCAACGCGCAAACACATGGACACATGGAGAGGTCAGCCTTCTCAGGGCTCTGTCAACTGCATTTAGACTGGCCTCCTCCCCTTTTCTCTCCCCGTTCCTACACTCTCACTCTCTCTCCTATCCTCTTCACGACTGTACTGTCAATCCCCCCCCCCACCGCTGTGGAAAAGGCCCGCTCTAGCCACCTTCATTATGTGCAGGACACATGCACAACACTAGACCTGCGCTGAACCCAGACCATCCAGAATGTTCCCACTGTTAGAGTGGCTCTGCAAACGGGAGGCAATAGCACCGCTCACTGACGTTAGCATATGCTAGCCCCAGCCTGCTGCCTTGTCCTGTGGCTGACACATAGCTCCCAGTCTCAAGCAGCAAGCTGGGTCCCCTCCACACTCACACACACACACACTCTGTCCTCCAGCCCGTAGGATCCGCCGGACTGAGCCTGAGGTAGAATGTAGGTTAGGCAGTAAGGACGAGGCTGCAAGTCCTTCCCCCTACCCAGTTTGTTAGCGTCCACTGATTAGCAGCAGATGCAGTGTGTCAGTCTAGTACCCGGTCAGGCCAGAGGGCTGACTCAGCAGCCTTGGTGGGTGGTTGACATCCCTCAGGGGCTCTGCCACTTTAAGAGCAGCATATACGTGCACATACTGTGAGGAAGAAAATCCCCGTTTGGAGTGTGTTTCCCAGAGATGAATCTTTAACGTCATCAATATTCTGTGCTGTGAGGAGTTTGACATGGGAAAAGATGTGCGGGTGTCAGAGAACATCCACACCATTGTGAAAGCCAAGTGTTAGTGGCATAACCTACTACCTACTATACCTTTAAGATGTCCATCTCTTATCTTGGGCACTATCTACCATATCGACACATCCAGACATGCACACACTTGAGCCTGATCCTGGTCTGAAACTATCCACCCAAGAGGCTCCTTGCTTTTGCATTGCTAGAAAGTGAGCACATCAATAGAAAGAGGGAGGCGACGTTACAAGACCAACGCGGCTGAAACAGCACAAGTGGGCGTGAGTGAATTGATCTGCATGGAAAGGATGATGATAATGATGGTGATGGAAAATGTCACTTATGTGTTCCAAGGAAGGTTGAAGGCGTGAACTTCACTCGCCGCGACCAATTCACCACAGGCCACGCTCTGAGGAAATTGGCCTCGCGTGTGATGAATAATTTGTGACTTCTTTTTTTTCTTCTCCCTCCTCTCTCTTATGTGTTGGCTTTCAACCCATCCCTCTCCCACTCATTATTGCTGTCGTTTTCCTCTCCCTTGCCCTGTCTGTCCTGTCTGCTTTACTCTCTTTCTCTCTCTCTCTCTCTCTCTCTCTCTCTCTGTCCTCCTCCCTCTCCATCCCTCAGGGACTTTCTTCCACGTGGATCGGGCATCGTCACCCGTAGACCCCTCATTCTGCAGCTGGTCAACAACAAAGCCGGTGAGTCTCAGTTCCAGACTCGTCTGCTTTCATTCCTGCCCTGCATGTGGGGGGGCGGGGGGGGGGGGGGGGGGGGGGGGGGGGGGGGGGGGGGGGGGGGGGGGGGGGGGGGGGGGGGGGGGGGGGGGGGGGGGGGGGGGGGGGG
>JAVQIZ010222018.1:0-18871 GCA_036023535.2 Galaxias brevipinnis | reverse complement strand
GCTCCGCTCCACGTAACGGTAGGAGCCAACAGGTGATTGTGTTGTTCTAGTCATCTATATGGGTGTGTACAAAAAGGCTCTTTAGGGTGATGGAATGTCAACATTATCAGACCATGTCATCGTTAGGGCTGTCACACCAGAGGCTGCTATTATATCAAACTCCGAGACAGAGAAAAGTCAAAGGTCACGCTGGAAGACTAACGGTTGCTGCCGGCTCCCATCCATCAAAGCCCAATAAAGTACAGTGGCAGTTTGTAATAATCTTTGGCCTGACGTACATCCGTACTGCAACTGCAGACCTAACCCATAGCAACACACAGGTTCCATAGCAACTCAAAATAGGACATACAGAATCTCTTCTTTAAAACTGTCACTCAAGAGCTGATTGAGGAGGGCTAGAACTCCAGGGATATGGACCATGTTTACACAAGCTAATACACAAAGGCCTATAATGACTGATGTCACCAAGCATGTGGGGACACATCTGAAGCTATCTAGCTATCTGCTAGCTATCTAAAATGTAATGTCAAAGTACATGTATATTAAAATGCTTGGAATGTTTAAAAAAGCTGCTGGAATGTCCAATACAAGATGCCGAAAATTAAATATGGCTAAGCCTAATCCTAACCCTACTGACATGACAGTTTGGTCTGAAACTTGAACTTTCACCTTGACACTTGTCTTGCTAGTTGTGGTAAATTTGTTATTAACTGGACAGAACAAAAACTAAAAAGTATATCAGTCATTATTAGTCTGACCAAAAATACATTACATATATTAGGGCAGCTATATGTAACCTTTTTGTATAAATGGCTTATCAATACCTTTCCACAGTTTGCACAGTGTAATGTCTATGGAGAATGAAAAAATGGCCATTCAGATCAGTCCTTGAAGTCTCAATATTTAACACTCATTTTGTCAGCCACCGGTTACGATCGCCCACAAAACTGTAACGACTTGCTTTTTGGCACAGGAGGTATGTCACTAAATCAGGAAGAGAATGTCATCCTTGGAGTATAGTCGCTGATTGTGCTAGTGCCCTGCAGTGATCGCGAGCATTCTGCATGTCCTCATGGTTAGGTCAAATAATTACATTAAACAGACAGCAGGGGCTCCCAAAACCAGAACCCGCCTACAGCTGCTTTAATACACAAAACACAAGCAAACACACACCTTAATGCATTCAAACGCAAACACAGGCTAGTACCACATGCTGTATACAGATGCACTGACTCAGAAACCACTCACACACCTGACAAAATGTCTAGGGATTTTGATAGCAAAGCGTATCATGTCAGTAAGTGTTCCTACGTGATATAAAGCCTAAAGCCCTGGTGTGTGTGTGTGTGTGTGTGTGTGTGTGTTCAGTGCTTCAAAGCCCAGTGGCAGCCAGATGACCATGAAAGTGCCGCCTACATACAGCTCTTAACACACAGCCGTCTGCACACACACCCACACAGTTGTCACCACTCTTACACTGACACACAGAGATGTCTAATATCTTCCACACAGTTGTCACCACTCTTATACTGACACACAGAGGTCCAGACACCCTGGTTTCTTCTCACATCACATTAGCACATTTTCACACTGTACTAACAAACTGAAGCAAACTGAATTGAATCTGTCTTGAACCTAATGCTGTGGTTCATGGGCAATAACATGTGCCAACGGGGCAAATAAGTCGGAACTTATTTTTTTTTAAAAAGACCCAAACAAATCAAACAGACAACAAGTAACCGAACCCAATCCATCCCATTCCCAGACACTGCCATCCCTGCGGTTGACAATGTTCTTCCGAGCCAGGCTTAGGATTGGAAACACGACACTGGCCTCCCTCCCTGACACCACCACTACCACAGAGCTCGGCATTGTTCTGGCCCACCCATGGAAGGGGCTACGGCTCCTGTTTTTTCCTGCTCTCGGGAAACGTCAGAAGAGATGTCAGAACTTGGGATGTGAAGGCTATTAAAAAACAACCATGGAAAGAAAGAGAGAGAGAGAGAGAGAAAGAGAGAGAGAGAGAGAGAGAGAGAGAGAGAGAAAGGGCAGTAGGTTGGGGCACAACATGGCACAAAGCGGGCCTCCACGTTAGCTGGGCGGCCTGGATGTCATCCAACATTTTTACAGGACATTTCCCCCGCGCTGAGGGGACCCCTGGCCTCTTTATGGCCTGCCTTTCACAATGTTTACCCTCCACTGTCCATTCCACTTTCTCCCTGGGGAGATATACGGGCGTCAGGGCCGAGGAGGGGAGCTGGCGGGGATATTTCAGAACAGTGAAAAGGATGCAGACAAGAGAGTGAGAGAGAGAGAGCGAGAGAGAGAGAGAGAGAGAGAGAGAGAGAGAGGGGAAAAGAAGTTCAGGCCACAGGCCAAGCAAGCTTCCACCTGACCTGAGAGAGCATGGCCATGCTGCCTCCACCTAACACACACTACAGAAACCCACACGGCACAGCAACAACACTACGGCTCTGTAACACACTAGTGTTGGCAGCGCGTCTCACTAGATGCATGGGGCACATTACACTCCAATAGAAACTACAGCTCACAGCATGCTCCCCACAGTAGATCCACTGTAGGCCAGCCCATCAGTGTCAGCTCTGGGTCGCTGATGGTGTATCTACAGTGTAACCCCAGTGGGCTAGTGGGTGACCTCAGGAACACCTGTCATATTGATCATACTGGCATGGTCCATGAAGGGGGGCCAGGGGTCCAAACCTCAGCCGACATTTGGAACCATATTCAGAATGTGGCCCACTCTCCGAGTTCTTCCCTTTGACCTGGTTTCTCCACTGAATGCATTGTTCCTAATTGAGGCCTGGCCCCTGGGGAAATGCACACTACAGGTACATGTGTAGACTGTAGAAAGGCAGGGTACAGAAAGATGGGCTCTGGTCAAAAGAAGAGTGAGTGAGTGAGTGAAAGAAAGAAATACAGTCTGTGCACAGCTCAGAGACAGCACAAAAGCGAAGGATATCCATTTTGCTTAGTGGTTTAATTTGATTTGACGTCACCTGCCTTGCATGGCATTGTTGTAAAAGAGACGTAGTCTCGGTCAGTCAAGCCTGTGTAAATATATGGAATAGATCATAAAGTGGGGCAAACAAATGAAAGAGAAAAAAAACTAAAGAAAAAGAGGAGAGGGAGGGATGAAGGTCTGGGACCCGCCACACCCCCACTGCTGCTGCAACAGCAACCAACCCCAGCTCCTCAGTGTGTGCTGGGATACAGTGGAGCCTGCTCAGCCCTGCATAGCACACACACACACATCTCACCCCCACTGCACCAGATAGACCAGGGGCAGGTTTCCACCAGCTGAGGGTGGGGGTGGTTTAAACAAGAGGGCCCGGAGGTAAAAATAGGGAGCTGAAGGAGCTGGGTGATACTGGAGGAGGTTGATAAGTCTGGTTTAGGCCCCTGTGACCCTTGAGGACACAAGCATGCAGGATCATTTAATAGGGAATTCCTATCTAGAGTTGTCCCATGATAATAAGGTAAAAAAAATAAAAAATAAAAGTTTTACCACAGTAAACTTTTTTTGCCGACTCAACAATTGACCGAATTGATCGATTGATCAAATTGACTCTTTGATAGGGAGGCTCAGAGGCTTAAAGCCTAAGAGCTGAGTTCCCTGTTCTTTTAGTGCCGTGCCTCTTGTGGACGAGATGTGGACCAGCCCGGAGTGGCACCAGGAAAGCACCCTCCCGGGACTCCCTTTGTGTCTGTGGCTTTGCACTGTGTCAGTGTCCACTTACAGCATGTGTCTGCTGGGGACACACTCATGCTCTCTGATAGCCAGCTCCCACTGTCAGGCTCTCTGTAAGCTAATGGCCATTGTTTATGAGTTCAATCCACTGAGAACACTTGCTACGATAAATTAAATGCGTTACTAGCACACGAAGGAGCCTTTGATCAATCCGAATAGATGCAATTCGTCTCACATTGTTGTAGGAAGGGTCAAAAGCCGGAGGCTATTCTGAGCATGGCAAACTCAGGGAGCTTAAGTCTAGACTTTCTAAGTAATGGAGGCATTGTCTAGCTGTTAAGAGAGAAATGCAAGTGAGGGCCTTCTACCTTTTCAACTCCCCGATGGCTGATAAATCCAGGGCTCACTAGCATCGTGTGAGGGATAAAAGGATGATGGGAATTTAGGAAAGGAGGCAAGGGTTGAGGGAGGAATGGAATGGCAATCAGTTCCACATGGCTGCGGCAGAGCACCTTTCAAACGCCGACGACGCAGAGTTCAAACCCAGGTCCTGTGAACCGGCTCTGCACTGTTGCCCCTGGGATCTGAGCGACGCATTTACTGAATCAGTCATAACACTAGTCAGCTTTGACGTGACGAAGCACCTGTCGTAAACCTTATCCCACGGACACATTATGACAGGCCAGTTGACTAAGAGATGACTTTAATTAAGCCAACCGCCAGGCAGGTGGGTGGTGAAGCATCCCACGAATGGAAACATTCCGAGATAATTTATCAACATAATATGATCATATGATCATATGATAATATGATATGAACTCACAGGTAGATAGGCTTTTGGTAAATTGAAACGATCATCTCTTTACACTTCCCATAAAATATAGTGTCATCGCCACTAAATCCAACTTGCTATTGCTATAGTAAGTCCATTCTATGTCTTAAAAGTAATCAAACATCAATGCTAGGTCAGTAAAACCCGTCGGTCCATGTATCCTCTATAGGAGGTTACCCCAATGACCGTCCCACCCATTGAGCCGACTCAATCAGCTTTACGACTTTACGCCCAAGGAAAAAGTGGTCTTAATATTAATAATAGCCGTCATTAGCATGACTCTGCGGCCTGTGTGAGACAGATTCACGGCCCCGGTCTTGCCGTGTCTCAGTCAAAGGCACGTGTGAATGATAGTTGGCTCATTACCATAAATTCAATTAGGCAATACCTTAAAAGAAGGAAAAAAATGCTTATAAAAACTCCCTCATATCAGATTTGGAGGATATTTGTGCAAGTGCCAGCAGTTATGAATATTGCGACGGTCATGAATAAATCCATGCCCATTATGAAACAGAATGGTCATCTTCTAGTGTTATTGCTGTAATTATTAATCATTTCCTCACTGGGCAGTTCCTAGAAACCCAGTCCTTGGGGCCACACTCTCTGAGCTCCCTCATCTGTCCCTCCATGAGGACAATCCTCCACAGTCCGTGGCTGGCAACGCTACAGTCTAACCATGGGCCAGCCTTAAGACTCACTGTAGCACACCACCACCAATGACCTTCACCCAGACAGGACCAGGAACCCCACTCACTTGTCCTGTAGCGTGTATTCCGTGTTTTCCGGTGAGATCTGTCCCGTCACGGGGTGTCGGAACGACGTGGTCCTCTGGTTATGACTGCAGGACAGAAAGAGAGAAAGAGAAAGAGCGAGAGTAAAAAAGAGACAGAAAAGAGGAGAAAGGGGGGCGAAACAAAGTGAAGCCATTAATCATGGTTGTGCTTGATGAGAAGGTAGGGTGGTCCCGGACTCACTGCTGAGCTAATGGCGTGGTGTGTCCTCCACAGAGACGGTCCCAGGCCAGCGTGCAGCACTGTGTGCTAGGCTACGCCACTGCTGAGGCCCTGCCAACACGGCAGCCCACGTTGCTGCACACAAAGTGTAGGCCTCAGCACATCTCTCCCTCTCTCTGAGCACGCCAGGCTTTATTGATTTCAATTACATGGGGTCATTCATCGCTTTAACTAGGGCATTAAAGCCTTTCTCAGTCCCCAGAATAAAATAAGGAAGGGACAGTGGTGGGGCCGCGTCAGGATGATCATGACGGAGAGGATGTGGTTTTTATCTAGAGCCCCTTTCCATCAATTCTGGGGTTTATGCCCTTTGTGGATTGCTGTCATCACTAGAGCACGTTGGCAGTAAGTCCAGAATATGTCCCCTGCCTGGTTGAGCCTGAGTGGGTAGTGACGGTGGTTCAGGGCTGTTGAAGCAGACACCCTGGCAGCATGGCCTGCTCTTTAACCCCTCTGGGAGGGTGGCCTCAATGGGACTGGTCTACTGACCACATGGGTCATGTGTGGACAGAACTTATCTGCTCCAGCTACTGTCATGACAAAGCAGTATGACTAAAAGATAGGTAGCATTAACGATAGCGTTCAAAAGACATTTGCAGCTTCGGCCAGCAATAAATTCTCATGTCACCGTGGATACTGTGTCATCGAACGGCGACATTTCAAAGGCCATTGGTCCACGACGGGGCCAATCAGTGTGCAGGAATCAGGTAAAGGCCACATGTGTTGTTCATTTCAGATGAATGCCCATTACGTTATTGAATTATGAGATGAGTCTGACTTTGACCTTTTTAAGGCAATCATTCACACATCGCTTCGTGGAAGCCAAGTGTACAACATGCAGTTTGTATGGCCGGAAATGTAGCACAGGGACATTTCACGTTGACGGAGCCCTTGATTGTGTGCTACATGGTAGTGGTTGGAGGGACCAGGTTCAAACGCTGTGAGAGATTGTTCATTGTACCGTGACTTCCCTGAGTCAACACGGCCAGCGATGCAAACGGGCGAGCGGTGTCAGATGAAACGGAGAGCAGCTGCTAAATGTGCTGTCCCCTTTCCCCCCCCGAAGAGTCCCACATCGGAAACGATCATAGAAACAGGACGCCAAAACATCCCCAGCCGGGCCGAGGGACACGGAGTCAACGCAAACAACGTCTGAGTCACGGGACGGACGTGGTAAGAAACACGCAGCGAGGCTGGAAGAGAATGAAACGTGAAACCGCTGTTTGACTAGAGACGAAGCACAACATCTGTAGGCTCTGACCCCTTTACGTTCCCTCTAGCTGCTCCAGAGCGATCGCGACAGGGCCCCCCCCCCCCCCCCCACCCCACACCTCATCTCCACACCCCAGTAAGGACGCTGCCATCCCAGTGGCAGAGACAGACGTCCTCCACTGGTCCCCTCTCTCTCTCTCTCTCTCTCTCTCTCTCTCTCTCTCTCAAGCGTGGCTACAGAGGTGACAGGTCCATTTGTCTGAGTGCTAGCAGGAGGACACGTATGAAGTGGCCAGGTCCTCCAGGCGCCATCCCACTCAGCCTGGCCACACCGCGGCTCACGTCAAGCGGGAGGTTCCACCCAGAGCCGGAGTGCAGTGTTTCCCAGGGGGGAGCTGTGGAGAAACTCTGCAGGATTCCCACCACAACAAATGTTCACTTCCAAAGTTCTACACCCGGAGGTTTGGATACTGAACACTGCAATGCAGGTTTATTTTCTAATCTCCAGCACAGCAGTCCCGAGTCACAGAGCAGTCAACCCCTCTCCCTCCCTCTCCCTCTCCCTCTCCCTCTCCCTCTCCCACACACACACACACACACACACACACACACACACACAGTGTTCATAAATGTTCACAGTAAACAAGATAATACCATAGGCAGACTGCAGTGTAGCTGGTAAAACCCCCTGTGAAGGCTGTGTGAGTGACAGGCTGTCTTCATTGGACAGGTGTGGAAGGCTGTGGAACATCTCTTCATGTTATACTGCAGCAGCCACCCTGCAGCACACAGAGCTGCCCACAAATGAAAGCACCAGACTAGATTTATTGCCTGACATTTTCTCCAAAGTTCAGAGGTCTGGGTTGAACGAGAGAGAGGTGGGACATATCAGGCGTGCCGACACACACACACACACAGATTTTTTTTCTGAGTAGCAGTGTGTCATTTGCACCAGGACCTACAGCTCTAGCGTTCCCCAGTAATTAGGAATCTACAGTCTTGGAGCCTTTCATTTTGTGGACGCATTACTTCTGAACTATTTGTCACGGAATTCCCTGTATCCCCCCTCCGTGAGCACACACACAGCACCACAGTGGATCTGTTTGTTGTTGCCACTTTGTGCATCCAGCCAAGAGAGTGGGATTTCATTCACAACACTGGCATTTCACGTGATTAGCCCTTGTTGCAGATCAGCAGGCACTTAAATATCATTGGAGAGCTTGGAAAGTGTACTTTTTAAACATATTGACATAATCACTTCTGACTTGGAAAGTATTTTCAGTAATGATAAATCATAGGGACACTTTATTAAGGAACACATTTTTAATCATGGACAAAGAATTATTAAAGACGAAGTTAAAGCCATGGAGCCAACGGAGATGATTCTTGTGCTGCTTCGAGTCAACATGATTGTTTGGCCTAAGTGGGAAAAACTAAGACACACACACACACACACCATGACCATCTCTCACGTATCTGACACACAGTCCACCTGCGATGCGGTGAGCTGCTGATTTGATTATGCGGTGAGAAGTGGATTTGTAGTCGATGCTGTGACATTCTGTTTCCATGACTACTCACTTTTCCTGTATTAACAAACCCACTCAGTCAGTATTTAGATGGAGGGATCAGCAGGGAGATACTGTACCAGTCAGAGATGGGAGCCCTGCCCCACGTCATTCTCAGAAGCCAATGTGACATACCACACAAAATCATTCATCTACAGTGAAGGTGGGCCGGTCTTTGTTTTACATTGAAAAGGTAGTGGAACCATTTAGTGATCAAGCAAGTGATGTAAAAAAACATATATATGAGTTTGAATCTTATCAATGATAAGGTATTTCAACAACCTCTTCAGATGATCTTCAGATTATTTAAAAACATTAAAACACTAAGGGAAAGTCAACCTTGCGTAATTGCCAAGCGTCATGCTTTTTCAGTGGAATGTGTCTGTTGCACTAGCAAGTCCTCCCTCATTGCAGCAGGTCAAGGAAAAGCCAAAACACTGACCCGTAAGTCAAGCACTGTTTGGGTTTTCAGGGGGCCTGAGGGGGAACAGCTCCGGTGACAGACAGCTCTGGGTGCAGGAGCCATTTGGGAACGGCCTTTCACCAGGACGTAGCTGGTGTTTACACAGAGCTGTCATTACAGTTACTCTGGCCAGAACCGGACAGGAGACGGACAGGCTGAACCCCGGAAAGAATAAAGTAGGGAGCTGGTCACTCTCTCTAACCTTCAGGAGGAGGAGAGGCCATACCCACATTGTAGAGGTAACGTCAGGCCCTCCCGCTTCTTGGAGTAATATATTCCATTAACTTTTGTAGAGAAAATATGCCGCACAAATGTATTTGGGCCAATCAGTAAAATGCATAGGCCTATTACTCAATTTCCACTTGTATCATGAGAACAGCAATCTATCACAGAGCCCAGTATAAGCCCAGCTTGGATTCCCCGGCCCTACAGTTTTATTAGGGTGTTTTCTCAGCTGAGGAATTCCACAGTCAGACAGCAACAGTTACACTTTCAAACACACACACACACACACACATAAGCACACACACACATTAACACCCACTCGTATCCGCCCGTGTAAGGCAGAACAAATGCAGCCTGTGATAGTCCTGAAGCTGTGCGATCGTGGCGCCCTATCCCAAACGCACTATCAAAACAAGAGGCTCAGAGTGATCTCGGTTGGAACAGTGGAGCTAAGCCCTGTTTGGCAGAGAGATGGGCACCCAGGGGCAGGTCTCTCACTTACACACGGACAAACCACACCACACACGCAGATGACACATACACACCCACTGGTACGCAAGCACATGTACATGCAAACACACACACACACACATACATGCAAGCTTACAATAGACGCATAGACATAGTCTCTCTCCTTCTTTCAAATTCCCCGTGTTGTTTCAGTGAACATCAAAGAAGACACACACACACACACACACACACACACCCCTCAGTGGTCCACATTGTCCTCTGGCGCCCTGCCCTTCCTCACATTCCTCCACCCAAAAGTTGAAAAGTCTGTGAAAACAACACTTCACTCACACTTCTCCTGTCTGTTTTCTAGACCCCCCTGCTTCTCCTCTTCAGTCCCAGAACAACAAGGAGCTGCCTCACCTGGCCAGTGAGAGTACCTGCTCTTCCTCCTCCGTCCTAGTTAGCCTGCTCTAGGCAAGCTCCCCCTGGCCGTTACCAGACCTGGTCCTGGGGTCTCACGGCAGCAGGTCCCCGAGGATGGTGGGTGAAAGCCGGGGAGAGAACAGCTCTATCTCCCTGGAGTGCTGGATACTGGAGCTCGGATCCCAGCGACGTAGTGCGAAGTAGTGTGTGTCTCTACGTAAAGATCAGAGAATGTATTCTCTCTAATAAATCACCCTCCCATCTCCATTAATCTACTATCTGCCTCTCCCTCGGCCCTCCCTCCCTCCCTCTCTGTAGATCACTCCCTTTCATAATTAGCCGTCACTGTTACTTCACTCTACAGCTCTCTCTTATTCAGATAGAATCCCCCTTCTCAATTTCCTCCCTACCTCCAGCTCTCTCAAAGCCAACCTCTCCACCTCCTTCCCACTCTCCTAAACCCAGCCCCTTCCTACCATGGCTCCCCCCCCTATCGTCCCCACCTTCCCTCCCTCCTCCCCCCTTCCCTCCTCCCCTTGGTTGAACTAGTCAGACATCCAGCCCTGCATAGGAAAGAGGATGTTCCACTTAGGAGCAGAGCAAGAGGAAGCCCCTTGCTGTCCTCCCTGCGGTGTGGTCACAGAAAAACACTGTGGTCAGCCAACTGGCCTTCCTATTCACATCGCTCACTCTGTTTCCCTGAGGGTGAACTTTTTTGGTTCAAACCTACACACCCTAAATTCCAATTGTTTTTCTACCGAATTGTGTGATCGCAAAACAACAATGTTCAAAGACAAAAGAGTTATTTATGAAAAGAAAAAAGCTTTTAACTACTCATACTATAAAATTGTAAGCGCAACATCCTTTAATAACAGCAATGTTGTTAATAATTAGGCTAGCTGACTGGCACCGTGGAACTATTTAATTAAAGATAAAGAAATGAGAAGTGTTCAGAGAGGTTGGCAATAGCTACTCCTTACCAAACCACCAAGTGGTAGCAGCTTTAGGGTGAAGTCCAAATGGTAGACTGTTCCTACTTGGGCCATTCGTTGACTCTCCTTGAAGTGACACCGCTCCTCCATGACCTCATGTGACCAGGACAGGAGTGGTTTGAAACTGTTCACCAAGTAAAAGCCAATCAAATGCCCTAACACACATTCACATTGGTTCCTACTGAAACAGTATCAGAGGGATATACCTCAGCTCCTGACAACACTTCCAGGAATAACCGAAACTATATTTTTACCCCCCTGCTGAGAGGCAAGCGCATCGGTCAGGAACAATGTTGACCTGTGACCTTTGTGGATAAGGAAGTAACCCTAATCCTGAGGTATGTGGGCAGCATTGACACGGACCCAGTCCCCCAGTGTAAATATTGAACCTAGTAAAGATAACCGTGGCTTCAAGACCACAAGGAAAAACATGTGCCCATGTAACTAAACACAGACTGGAGGAATTAGCCAAGAAAGACTTACACAAGCAGCCCGTAAATATATCCAGTTCAAGGGTTCCACATTCCTTGTGTGCTTTTAATTAATGTGCTGTTATTGATTTTGTAATACATGGATTGTGCACAGCAACACCCGGACAGAGTTCACTAACTGGTGTTGACCAGAAATGCTGAAGCTGTGCAAATAGAGAGGTCGATCTAGAAGATTCAGACCGGGAACAGTAACCAAACCACCTACCAAACATATTAGACAAACCAACGATGACGGGACTGTTGTGAATAATTTGCTTTAAGCCAGTGCTGGAGTGTCAGAGTGGTGTGGGACAAAGAGTATGTCTACTGGCACTGTGATTACTCACCAGTGGGATGGGACTTTCACTAACAACAATAATAATAATAATACCTTAATGTATATAGTATGTTTCTTAACAAAGTTACAAAGTGAAAACAGCAACATAACATTTCACTAGTCACTGGAAAAAAATGGCAATATGTTCAACAACGTGCACTGATAATCTAATCCAACTAGACGTAAGCCATTTCCAAATAGTAGTGACTCACGCTGAATGTTGTATCATTATATTTTTAAACAAGCTGAGCTCGGACGGCAAAGAACAGGATCGTTGCACAACAACCGGCCAACCTTGAAGGGGCAGAGGTGCCATGACAAAAAGCCCAAAATAGTCCACCTTTTCATCACAATCATTTCTATTTGTATAAAAGCACCTTCATACAGGATGGAGGTGGCAGGACTGGCAGCCCCAGCTAGTTACTGGGCGCTTTCTCATCCAGTGCTCAGGCTGGTGGTAGAATGAATTACCTTGCCTAAAGCTATTACCCCACATCGTGGACCCAGCCCATTAAGGTGATAAGCATTCTCCAGCACCATTCTACACATGTCCCTCCCCTATTTGCCCTTATCAGCACCCTCAGACAAGTCTGCTTCCATTCCCTGCCATGCTGAAGGGAAATTGCCCATGCAGTGCTAGCAGGGGGGGTGACTTGTTTGGGGCCCCACCTTATTGTTCTGAAGAGGGAAATGGGGGGAAAACCTGGTGGATACATCGGTGCCCAACCCTTTGGTAAATAAGTGACTGGCCTACTTTCACCCTTTACTTCATCTTCACTGAAGTTTTACTCCGGTCTGCTCTGCACTCGAGACGGCCTGATATTACATAATTAAAATGCTTTTATAACCTGACAGAAGCATTCTCTCCGACTCTCTGCACCCAGCGAAGGAGTCCTTGTGGTGGGATAAACAGAGCAGCGCTAGTCCTCACTCTGGTCCTGTCCAGTCACACAGCAGCTCTTATCCACAGGGCACAGTGGCACAGGCTGGCACTGGCAGGCCTGAACATGCCCCATGGAGAGAGGAAATAAGCCCTGGGCTTTGGCACTGACACAGCGAGGTGGTTGTAGGACACTGAGAGAGGTTCAGAGAGGACCTGCTGCTTGTTTCTGACTCAGCATATTTCAACGAAGTGTCACAGCAGAAAGACCACTAGGTGGTGAAGTTTCAAGAGTGAAGCAAAAGCAAATTAGGGTGACGTGAATGTTTATTAAGCCCTCTTTGGAGTCTTAGCTGGGTTAGAGAACGGGCAGCATACATACATTGTGGGTTTTTCTGAAGCAGAATCACAACTCTGCAAGTGAAAATGTTGATGTGGCTATACTCTACACTTAGGTTAAGGCACAAAAGAGGGTACGGGTATGGCTGGGTCTCGGCACTGTCTCCCAATTCAATTCACAAGGTCCTGATTGGATATCAATTAATGGGAATAGTTATAATTACAATACCATGATTTCTTACAAAAGATTCTAAGAAATTGATGATAACAGCACAGGAAACCATAACATGGTGAATTACAAAAAGGCTGAATGCAAAACACTGACAACTGGGCTTAAATCATTACTTTAAATAACTTTTTTTATTTAAGCAACATAAATGTCCAAGTTGCATAGCAAATAAAAGTTATACAATAGTATTGTAACATAGTATTATTAATAGCTATAATATAATATATCATATAACATACAACCCTACCTATTATTGGAAATACAGGATTATAGTCCTATAAACGTAATATTCTTATAAAAATCAAAAGCCAATCATCAGAATAGCAGAATCCATACGTGCTATAGATTAATAATATACAAAAGTTATAGTAGACAGAAAACAATTCTTAATTTTTTTTACAACTATTACACATCAAATTATTGTATTCCCTCTGCAATCCTCCCGAATCTGACCATAACACGCTGGTGAAAGCCATTTCCTTCTTTGGTGATTTATTAACTTTTGTTTAATTTCACCACATGGAAAGCTGGCTGCACTCTGCCGCACATGCCGACCACTTCACATTGGAATGAAGGGACTTCCACTGAACCGCAAACAATTTGACGGAGTCAGTGGGCAAGGAGGGTTATCCACCACAAACAAGAAAAATCGACATGCATTCACTGGCTAACGGCATTGGTTTGTAAGAGCGATCACTGCTTTTTAAGAATCCATTTCAAAATACCTAAATAAAAATATCGATTAATTGGACTATTATGTTTGTACCCAGCCCTAGGTATGAGACAGCATTTCCAGCAACATGGGTCCTCAAAAACTGATCTGTGGTTAGAATTCTTTCTACACATCCTACACTGGGAATTCCTTTTACGGTCAACTTTAGAATATATTGTGACAATAACAATACATATAGTGGCAACACACAGATATATCTTAAACCATACACCTACACCAGAATATCACATAATATCGATCACATAATATGGTGCATAACCAATGAGCGTCCAACACTACAGCCTCACTTCATAAGGCAGGCTGAGGGACATCTAGTAATGATTTTGCATGCCAGAGTGGCTTTAGAGCCTGTTGTGTGGAGCTTCATAAAGAATGGCCGCCTCAGCAGCTCCCGGTAGGTACCCCCACTCAGTCACACCGCTCCTCTTTAACAGCCTGACAGTAATCGCCTGCATAGGAGAAACTTTGCTCTCGGTTGCGGTGTGATAAACACTCATCACGGCGCTCCTTCTTGTCATTGTTCCAGAGTCGGCTGGTGTTCCAGGGAGAGGGGCCTGAGGGGGAGCAACAAGACCCCTCATCAGCACTTCCATTCCTTTGCTGCCACTAAATTGGCCTGCTGATAAATATGTACAGAGCGATTTGAAGTCATTCATCAAAAACATTGCACTTTTATGGCCCCTCCTTCCGAATGTCACAGAAATTACTTTCAAAAGCACTTGGGGGATCAATAGGGACAAAGGGGATGTTGCTGGCGGGAGTAAAAGTTGTGACTCTTGTTTTTGGAGTGAGGAGCCATCAGATGGGTTGGACGATCAATGAGGAGTCCTGCAAGTTCAGGGGAAATGTTTCCTGCCATAGATCTGGAGTGACGGTGTGTTGTCCTAATCACTCACTGCCCCAAGGCCGTCCAGAAACAACCATGGGGGACATTTATGTGAACTGTCTGCGCAAATAGTGTGCTAAAGGAGCAGGGAAATGGAGAAGTCAGGGAAGTGGACTCTGGCCCTCTCTAAGGAGTATATTTGCTGTCTCTTCCATCAACAAGACTACTTCCGTCAGGCATAATGATTGACGTGCCTTTCCTCTCCACCTGCAGTCTGCAGCTAAAGCTATCGCTATATTACTCTATCCAAAAACATACAGAGCAGAGCAAAGTGACTTGTTAGCTAGCTACTCTGGCCAAAATGGACCACCGTAGTAGATGCTCAGTGAGCTTGATGGCCATGACCCTTGCTCTACCTTGGCACCAGCCTCGTTCAACTTCCTAGACAACCACGACCCACACTCCCAACAAACACACAGCTCCCTGTGTCTTGGTTTCCCTTTCTATTTTCGTCCATTTCTCATTCGCACTCCCAGAACCTTTTTTCACTGAGAGTTGCACTCATTAAACTGATCACGTTTGGCATCGAAGAAAAGCAACATCAGTAAAAGCATCACACACCTCCACAGTGCCTTGTGTACCGTGTGTTAACATGAACCATGGAAGCGGAGGGCTTTTGCACATATTGCAAAAGAGCACTTCCTCAATGTAATTGATGGAAAACTACCTCTGAGGCTTACGAATAGGGAAATTAAGCAGATTTCTGGAGTACATCATAGAGGAGATGACGCTGGCAGTTACTCTGCAGTGTGAACCCATTCTCTCCGCTTGGAACGGCTGCCACGCACAATCACGTGCACAACCGTTATAGTTCCAGATGTCCTTCTGTAAAATATGACTTTGCAACATTCTCCTTCTATCACCAGCACAGAGCTGTAGCCGATCCTCCATAAAAATACAAATGAAGGCTTTCAAAGATGACAGTACATCAGCCTTCCCTCCAGCCTGCTCAGCTTATCTAGCTGCCCTTTCCTTATCTGTCCGACCTGCACCTTCCTCTATGATCAGCAGCTCAGTAGGGGTGTGCTCAGTGCAGGGTCAGAGGTTCAGAGCTGTTACAAACTACCACACACACACACACACACAAACACACAAATAAACACACAAACAAACACACGCGCACACACACACACACCAACACACAAATAAACACACAAACAAACACACACACACACACACACACACACACACAGACACATACTCAATCACAATCTGCCTCAGCCAATCACTCGTTGATCCAAACCTGGCTCGGCCAATAATGCCCCCCTCCGCTGATAATGAGTTTATTTTAACCTGGCTCAGCCAATCGTTGGCAATCACTAACTGCTTCAGCCATCACTAGTGGATGGCAGAGTGATCCTTGGTAAATTTTAGGAAAGGAAATTACAATCGAGGTATACAAAGGGGGGCAAAGGCAGGATCATGGTCACCCACAGAGGTCAAAGGTCGACGATGGATGGACACACTGCCTAATCAATAACACCAATAATAATCCTCATTGAAAACCTGCCATGTCTAATGGAGTCCAAAAGAAATACTGAACCGTGTCTGCACTCACTCAAACACACACATAGTGTCACTAGATAAACACTTCTCTCCAGTCCACAACTACTGCTCTCCCCTTTCCAGAGCTGGCACAGGGCTCTATGTCCCACACACACAGTGGCACGACAGGCAAGAAGACAGACAAGCTCATTCCATGGCCCCGCAATTCAATTCTCTCGCTCCGATGGGCCTCTCCATCTTGATTGCAGTCTATTTGGTCAATGTAATGAGGTAACACGCGAGGCCCTGCCTGAGGATGGCCGCGGGCACACACCCCTCCCAAACTCCCCCACTGCACTAATGACATTGTCATTTCCTCTCTGAGCTATAAACCGAGGCATGTATATGGTTCTTACTCTGCAAAATTCTAGAATGGGATCACTTGTGATAGGAGATCATTTTTGAGTTGGAGTGAGCCTTAGTTTTTTACCAAGGCTAGCATTGCTGATATCATATCAGCTCTAAAACATGATAGCCAACATAATTATAAAAAAAAACAAGGAATCACATGACACCTTAACATGTCGGATGCAGGTTTACCACTCTGTCTACAGATTGTTAAATACAAATCCACCGGTCATAGCACACACTTGCAAGATTTGATCAATGTCTAAATCTCAAAGGTTATTGCAGAACTAAGATTTAGCTTTTTTCTCCAGATAAACATGGTGTAGAAATTGAAATCAGAAATTGAAAATACACCAGTTTTTTCGATAATTCAAAGGTGGCATAAATAGAAGCAGATGTTGGTTCTTGTATTTGTGTACTCTTAAAATATTTAAACAAATGTTAAATGGGTTGTGTAAAACGGCAAACGTATCAACCTAGCATAGTTGAGTTAAGATGAATACCGTTGTGTCTGTACTAATAAATATACTTAATGAGTCTTAACATTAGTTTTGTATGCACATATTTACATTTACAATTTAAAATATACATTTTAAGAAGAAGAAGAAGAAGGCTCTATACCAATATGGGGTGCTTTATTGTTAATTAAATTTGAAAACAATAAAGGCCTCTTATACTTTTCAAACCCTCTGAGTGCCAGGTTCTGGATTTTTTTTGTGCAAGTTTTCCTTTGTCCTCCAATATTATTTTCTTTCCTTGAGCACCGGGAGTGTTGAGGGATACCAGTAGCGCTCCTGCCACCTCATTTTTATGAATTTTAATTGTTGTGATATGCCGTACTCAGTTTATAAACGTTAGTGTGAAGTAACAACTAATCGCCAAAAGAAAACTCCCTTGCCTTTTCAGTCCAGGAAAATATTAAGTCCAAGCAAAAAAAAACTAAAAGCAAATTTTACTTTATTTTACTACTTTTACTTACTTTTAACTTTATTTTAAAAATTGTATTGAAAATACACCCGTTTTTTCAATAATTCAAAGGTGGCATGTATAGAAGCAGAAATGTGTTCTTGTATTTGTGTACTCTTAAAATATTTAAACAAATTTTAAATGGGTTGTGTAAAATGGCAAGCGTATAAACCTAGCATAGTTGAGTTAAGTTGTGTCTATACTTACTATAAATATCCTTATTGAGTGTTAACGTTAGTATTGTACGCACATTTTCAAATATACAATTTAAAATTTGCATTTTAAAGGGGCCCTATTATTCCTTTTGGGTTTCTCCCTTTCCTTTAGTATGTTATATAGCTTTTTGTGCATGTAAAAGGTCTGAAAAGTTACAAAGCCCATGGTCCACGTCAAAGGGAGCTACTCTCTCTCTCTCACAGAAAACACTGCTCCTGGACTACCTGAAACGCCTCGTTTGTAGTCCAGCGTTTTCTTCCATTACTTATCTACGTCACTAAGTCACACATTTGAATAATGTTTGGCAAGCCCTCGATCAGAGCCAGTCAGAGTAGAAGCCAGGTGGTTTCGCCATGTCCTGAAAACGCTGGTTTGGTAAGCGGAAAGGCAAATTCCCTTTGTTTGGCCAGCTGACCAATCAGAGCAAACTGGGTTAAAGAGACAGGAGCTAAAACTGAGCGTTTCAGAGAGGGGGAATAGAGGTGTTGCAGATCCAGGCAGTTTGGATAAAATAAATTGTTTATTTCACATTAGCGTAAACCTATTCAAGTAGAACTCCTAAATAAAGGTATGAACCTGAAAATTAGCATAATATGGCCCCTTTAAGAAGAAGAAGAATACGTAGAAGAAGAAGAGGGCGCTAAGCTGATACACGGTGCATTTATTTTTTTATATTAGCCCAAAACAATGAAGGCCTCATACTTTTTCAAACCCTCTGAGTGCCAGGTTGTAGATTTTGTTGTGTCACTAATTACCGATTTTTTAGTCGCAAGTTTTCCTTTGTTCTCTAATCTTATTTTCCTTCCTTGAGCACCGGGAGTGTTGAGGGATACCAGTAGCGCTCCTGCCACCTCTTTTTTTATGCGTTTTAATTGTTAACGTGTTTTTAATTGTTGTGATATGCCATACAAAGTTTATAAATGTTAGTGTGAAAGAACAACTAATCGCCAAAACAAAACTCCCTTGCTTTTTCAGTCCAGGAAAATATTAAGTCCAAGCAAAACAAAACTAAAAGCAAATTTTCAAAGTTCT
>JAVQIZ010222008.1:0-14494 GCA_036023535.2 Galaxias brevipinnis | reverse complement strand
ATAGAGGGGGATTTATTGTAGACTATTATGTTATGATATTATAGACCTTAAGTTATAACCTCAGCCAGAACAGACCTCGGTATACTGGGTTACACCGTGTAGCCTACACTTATAGATTTAAAAGGGCGAAAAAGTCTAGCTTCTAGGGCTGTGTATTGGCTAGAATCTGAGACACCATATGTATTAAGATACAGGTGCTGTGATTCGATATATCGCGATACTGTAGGCAAGGTGATATAGAGATTTATTTGTATATCTAATCTTTGGGAAACAGTTATAAATGTAAAAAAAAAAAAGAAAAAAAAGAGTTGACTTGCTTGCATTCCAGCAGAACAGTAGCATCTCCATTTGTATTTATCAAAGTCCCTGTAACATCCTGCGTTACAGCACTACTTTTTGTGCAGTCTGAGCAGTGAAATAACATTTGCCTATATAAGTAAAAAAAATCGATTATAATCGAAAATAAAAATAGATTTATAGAATAGTTTTTCAGAATCGATACAATAGGCTATCGCTAAACATAATATTGTGATACTCAAGTGAATCGATATTTTCTAACACCCCTACTAGCTTCTAAGCAAATTTAGACAGAAATAAACCATATACATGATTAAAAGTTTTGAGACTGCATTTGTAGTCATGTATTTATTGGAAAAATGTTGGCCTTTCGTGTGGTGCAAAGGATTGATGCTCAACAGATGTCATTGCACCCTACCAGAAATAGGGTCATTCAAAACATGTTGCTTTTCTCCCAACTCTTTTTCAACTGGGTAACATTTTGATTCATATAATGATGTTTTTGTTGTGGGGATGTTATGTCAGGGGCAGCTTTGCAGACGAACTGTGTCTGCCTGGAGCTTGACTGTTACACTGACCTAGTTATGTCATCGAGCATTATAAAGCATTTACAGAGTTAGTGGAAGCAAGGGGGGAGGATTGCGTTTTAGACCTATAAACAGCAGTTTCATATGCCCACTGTTTGCACCATGTGGAAACGCTGTGCCCTTTGACCCGTTCTAGAAGCAATCGATTGTGAACTTGGCCACTTTGTAGGAACATAATAAACGATCTGGCAACATGAGATTCATAAAACTGTCTCCCTATTTGTTTTTAAAGATGATCAAACAAAGCCAAATAGGGCAAAGTTGACTTGCGTTTTACGTTAGTGAACATGATGTAGAGGAAGAGATGGCAGGTCACAATATCAACATTTGGTAAGAGGGTTGGACTTTGTCTCACCCTTAAGCATATATTTGGAGTAAAATGTATGTGCATGAAGTTGGATGGAAAGAAGCAGTGCAAAGTGAGTCCTTGAAATAGGTTTCGAGGGAGTCTTTTGTTGAGGGAGGCTCCCCTCTGGCAGGATATCCAAATGCAAACAAATGGAGTACATGCTTCTGATTCCCTCATAGAAAATAAGGTTTCTATTGCTGACACTTTTTCACAAATATATTTTACTCTGACAATTAATCAATAATATATATATATACACACACACAATAAAAACAATATCATCCCACGTGACCAAATCAAGTATTTAGCCTGTTATTAATGCCCCCCCCCCCCAAGAAACAAAAGAAGAAGGTTATTTTAAGATGATTAAACAAAAACAGTAAGCAAAGTTTAAGGCATAATTGGGTGGGTCCTCCGTCTTGGCCTCAGGAACTAACATTGCCCTCGAGGACAGCTATCAGCTGCTGGTAGCGCTGTACCCCAGCTCAGAGACTGTGGTGTGTTGTGTTCCATGGTGTCTTTGTAAATTGGCTATCACTCACCCAGCCCCCAGATAGCCTGAGGCTGTGTGGGTTATAGATCGACTTGTTTTGCCTGCCCTGTGCCTAAGGGCTTGTCATATGACAGCAGTGGTGACCACTGTTGGTCCCCCTCTCCCCGCAGAACGGCTGAGCTCCCAACAGAGAGAGACATGAGAGAGACAGAGAAAGTTACAGGGCTGGGGAACCTGAGCGGTGCGGCGTGGGGAAGCTGAGATCAGAGAGTACACTGAACCCGTTGTTCTAGTTCCCAGTCCTTTGGACGCCTAAGGAATGGCTTTTGATAACGTTCGACTCGCGGCCCAGCAGCATGACTCAACATGTGCTGCGGCGTAGGCCGTGCAGCAGCAGGGACGTGTGGCGCTCCAAGCGACTTCACCAAGCCTTCACACTGCTCAGTGGAGACTCGAGAGCAGCCCACCCAGGCCATGCTTCCTGTCAGTCACCCCCCACCCCCACCCCCCACCCCCATTTCAGTGATGTCAACAAATGGGGGCACTTGACCCCAGCTTGACCCCTGTTTCAAAGGGTCTCTGGAGGCCTGCGGCAGCTCATAGCCTGCCTTGTATTGTGCAGAAGAAGCTAAACATAGCTCCGGCCCAGCCCGCGTGTTCTCTGTGGCACCCTCACGCCATCACTGTTTGGACACCTGGACGTTTCCCTGTTAATCATTCCTGCGTTTGTTTTTCCTGTTTGCCTCCATGCGCTCGCATGTATGGGAAGTCCGGCCTGTGATTTCTGGATTTCCCCCTATTGAATTAAGCCCTTGGTAAACATGAAAGGGTTATTTCTTAACTGAACAATAAAAAGATAGGAGGACAGGGATGGCTGGGGGAGTTTTTTTTACAATTGTAGTTTTATGGATCCAATCTGAAAGATTGTTCCAGGATTTAAGTACTTAAATGCGTAGATGTTGAAATAACAAAGTTTATTCTGACAACTTTGTACTTAATGAATCTTATTTAAAATGAATGCATGTTGAAACCACATGTTAAATTAATCTTGTCCAACCATAATTGTCACTCATCAACCCTCCCTATAAATGCTTCAGTCTAGTCGTAATTTATTTCTAATGATGTCACAGCAGTCTTGCTAGGATTGGAAAGCTGACTCTCTCTATGGAGCTGGTCTAAAGGGTCAAGACAAAGGGTCAAGGGTATCTCTGTTGCAATCTAGGAAAGGCAAGCCTGACGTTTAAGCTGGCTACATGTAGCCGAAACCTGTCAGAGGTTTCACCGTCCTCTGGGTCTTTAATGTTTCAATAGACATCGTGTGTTTGTGTGTGTTTGTGTGCATGTGTGTTGCTAAGCTTTTGAGGGTCTTGCCATTCTGGCTCTGGGCCCAGGACCGAAATAGAACGTGCTAAGCTCAATGTCACAGTGAGGGACAGTCACTGAGCCCCCAGATCTCAGCCAAACCAGACGCGCAGCAAAGCTAACATGTTATACTAGTGCCTATAGGGGCAGCGCACCAGAAGCCATATTTAACAAATGCATCTATCAGTTCATAGCCTGTTGCAATGAGTTGCATTCAATTGACAACCATGGGAGGAAATCTAGGAAGATTCAAAATATACTGTACTGGAAATAACCTTTTACTTGCAGTGTATTTTCTAGTTGTTGAAATACCTAGTGGCAGTCAGGAGCATTACATGGTTGTATTTTATTATGTAATACAAAGTGTACACGCTGAATAAGCATGCATACAGTTACATCTTCAAGAACCGGCAAGAGTGGTTCTGTTCCACCTTAAAAGTACTTCCATTCGAATCGAGCGTGCCTGCGCACGCCGTCCTCCCCCTCCCCGGGGTGAGAAAGTGTGTCAGTGGGACACAATGTTCACATGGACGTACAGGCTACTGCTTACGAGCAACAGCTGAATCAGCCAATCTCAGAGGGGCCCTGCCCGCCACTCAGCCAGTGGGAACTGAAGAGGCAGCGAGTGGGAGGGGTGCTAGTTGTAGCTAGAGTGACCGTGCTGAATGAGACCGTTTGTGGAATGCTTGCAGACGAAGGTTATATAATCGAGAGACCAGGGAGGGGGGGGAGAGGCAGGGGGGGGGTTGGAGGGAGAGATAGCGAGTGAAAGGGGAGGGAGATTTTTTTCCATTGCATGCCTGCAGCTGTACTTGTCGGTCTCATTCTAGTAAGCAGTTCTTGAAAAAGACACCAGACTGCTTTCCTCAGTGGAAAAGAAGTGGAGGGTTGTGTTTTAAAAAATTTTAAGACCACAGCAATGCAACAAATATATTGGACATAGCCTAACTACTTTCCATGTCCTCACCATACAGACAGAATAATTCACTAACAAATGATTGAGAACATTGGCCCATGGCGCTACACTTTGAAGTGTACCACCAGCCATCCATTATACCATCGTTGTTTGCGTGAAACTGCAGAAAACGGTCTCGCATTAAGGGTTTGTTAGGAGACATGGTTGTTGTTCACAGGTGTCCATAGGGTTAGTTTATTTGTTTGTGTGTGTGTTTGAGAGTGAGAGTAGTTAGAGAGAGAACTGGTTTGTCAGGCATCTGACCTGGTGCTTATTTTAGTTCCCTGTTGGATCACATACAGATGGCAAGGTTTAAGATCGAGAGGTTCTGGATTGGCATTTTAATGTTATATTTACGCTGGTATATGGACATGACACGATACTGTGATACGATTAGTTCTGTATATAGTCCAGTATTGCATATTTTGTATGAAATATATTCCATAGCTTATTACCAACAACACTTTTTTCTAGATTTCTTTTAAATATAAATGATTAAAATAATGTAAATGTTTACCTACTTTAATCTCTCATTTATCTTATTGAAATACAGGGAAACCCAGGAAGGCATTTTAACTAATTCATCTGCTTCCTCTCCCACAAACGATTTATTGAATTGCATTTTTTACAGATGTATTTTAGAAACCTGATTTTAAAAGCACACTCTCCATTTTTCGTTCTCTGAATGTAGGCCAGCAGATGCCTCCCAGGCTGCCTATGTGTTTGTGTCTTGAATGTGAGCAAGATGTCTGCTTCTAATAAAAGCTCTAATGATGTGCCAAAAGATATTTTGCCATGTTTGTGTTGCTCAATACTCCCTCTGGCATGAGTGGGTGTGTATTACACGCCATCCAAATCCGTCCCTGTTCCTGTGTCAACCATGTGTTTACCTTAAAGAGTAGGGGCCTCTACCTCTACTCTGTGGCATCTTGTTAACTGAACACTTCTAAGCTGTCCGTTCTCTGTTGGTCCCTGCAGCTCAGATCGAGGTCATACCCTGTAAGATCTGCGGAGACAAGTCCTCCGGGATCCACTATGGGGTCATCACATGCGAAGGCTGCAAGGTAAGCCTGCGTGCCACATCGCAAACGATTCCTCCACCTGGTAGGAGCCAATGGACCGCTTGTATCGTAACGGTTCTAATGACGTCATGTGATGGATTGTGTCTGCAGGGGTTCTTCCGTCGCAGCCAGCAGAACAACGCCACTTACTCGTGCTCTCGCCAGAGGAACTGTCTCATCGACCGGACCAACCGCAACCGCTGCCAGCACTGCCGCCTGCAGAAATGCCTGGCTCTAGGCATGAGCCGAGATGGTGAGGAACCCTTTGCAATAAGAACGTTTTTCCACAAAGCGGAGGAATTCGTGTGACCATTGTACGAGTCACCCGAATGGCTTCTAAAGCATATTCTGTCGCCGTTAACGTGACACCACACACTGGGATAGAATTCAACCCCGCTCTCCCTCTCTGTCCCTCAACTCCGCAGCGGTGAAGTTCGGCCGCATGTCCAAGAAGCAGCGGGACAGCCTCTACGCTGAGGTGCAGAAGCACAAGAAGTCCCAGGAGGGGGCGACCTCCGGGGGCTCTGCCGGCCTCTCTCTGTCCAGAGAGGAGAGCGTGTCGGGGGGCAGTGGAGAGGAGGGCGAGGGGGGCCTGAGCCGCTCCTACAGCAGCGGCGGCTCCAGCTCCACCATGAGCGACCTGGACGACATCGCGGCGCTGCCCGACCTGTTTGACCTGCCGCTGACCCCTGAGGAGGCCAGCGAGTACTGCAGTCTGGAACTGCTGGGGGGAGGGTCCAGCGCAGGACACACTTCCTCTTCCTCCTCCTCGTTGTCTTCATCCTCGTCCAACCAGAACTCGCCGCAGCAGAACCTGTTGGACATCCCGGACAGCAATGGGATCAAGCACGAGTACCAGTTGCTGCACACGCACTCTCACACACACACGCTATTGGCACACACACACGCAGCGTTGCTGGATCACCTGCCTGACGACTGCTCCTTAATGGAATTAGGTGAGTCTCACCAGATTGTATTTCGATGGAAAGACGCTACCTTTTACATTGATGTAAATATGAAATGACATCACGAAGATTGACTAAAAAATCGCGATGTATTTTAGTCTGAGGTTAACAGTGTTTTGTTCCGTGTTTGTTCCAGATTGCATTACCCAGTGTATAGTGAAGTCCCATCTGGAGACCTGTCAACACAGCGCTGAGGACATGAAGAAATTCAACTGGGCTCAGCACACTCCTGAGGAGACACGGGCCTTCCAGAACAAGGTATTGTTCAAGCTCACTCACTCACCCACTCACTCACTCACTCACTCACTCACTCACTCACTTACTCACGCACTCACTCACTCACGCACTCACTCACTCACTCACGCACTCACCCACTCACTCACTCACGCACGCACTCACTCACTCACTCACTCACTCACTCACTCACTCACTCACTCACTCACTCAGCTCTCTCCCGTGAATTGACATCTCATATGATCTGACTGTCTCCTTCCTGGGTAGTAACGTGTTATCTCTGCGTGTTGCCTTTTGTAGCCTGCGGAGTGGATGTGGCAACAGTGTGCCCACCGCGTCACCAATGCCATCCAGTACGTGGTGGAGTTTGCCAAACGCACCACGGGATTCATGGACCTCTGCCAGAACGATCAGATCATCCTGCTCAAAGCAGGTCAGTACCTAGGCCAAGTCCCTGCACAATCCCTCACGCGGGCACACTTTCTCAAATTGACGTTGAATGTTCATTGATGCAGTCCAGTTATCTTGGGCCCAGTGATTCGATTCTCCAACTTGCTAACTTTGATCCCTGTGTCTTTTTGTCTCCTATCTCCTGTCTTTCCTGCTGTCTCCCTCTGTAATGGTTTGGTACGCTAACAAACAAAAACTCAAAACACAACAAAATATGGTCTTTGTAACAAAATTCACTTCTATACCACTTTCTGCTGCACAAAAACATGTCTGTTTAATTATAAAACTACTTTTTGTAAACCATTGGCTATTTCACTATTGCCCTGTTGTTGTTTTTTTTCTAAATTTCCAATGTGTGACAATATGTTGCCGACCAATCTGGATTAAAATTGTTTATCTTTTGTTGTGTGTGTTTGTGCATGTTGGAGCATCTTCTACCCTTTTTCCATCCCCTCTTTCTCCATCCCCCCGTCTCTCTGGCTCTCTCTACGGTTGCCCTTGCAGGCTGTCTTGAGGTCCTGTTGATACGCATGTGTCGGGCGTTCAGCCTCAACAGCAACGCTATATTCTTTGATGGAAAGTTCGCTACAGCACAGCTCTTCAAAGCACTCGGTGAGCCAATCACATTCAAATAAAATAAACTTTTGTCACCATCAAATGATGCCTGAGTGACTCCACAGTGATTACAATGAAACGCTGAACCTTAGGATGGTCCACCTGGTCCACATTGGAATGAGTATCTAATGTTGGGGGTGTGTGTATCATGTGTGTGTCTTATAGGCTGTGATGATCTGGTCAGCGCGGTGTTTGACTTGGCCAAAGGCCTCTGCCGCCTGCAGCTATCTGACGAGGAGATGGGTTTGTTCAGCGCCGCTGTCCTCCTGTCCCCCGGTGAGTCTGCTGTACTCTCCCACGTCCAAACACATGTCTCCCCCTGCTGTCACAATCCTTTGTCTCACACACGTGTCCCTGTGTGTCCCGCTTAGACCGCCCGTGGCTGACGGAGGTGCAGAAGGTTCAGAAGATGCAGGAGAAGGTCTACCTGGCTCTGCAACACAGTCTGCACATGAGTGGAGCCTCGGACGACAAACTAGACATGGTAAAGAGACCACACATCTCTGTGGCAACTCTCCAGACATACACAAACACACACACACACAAACACACACACAGATTTAGCTTACCTGACTCATTCTCATCCCTGTAATGTGTTCTGCTTCCAATAGATGGTGTCCAAGCTGCCCATGATGAAGTCCATCTGTAAGCTCCACGTTGACAAACTGGAGTTCTTCCGCCTGGTTCACCCAGAGACGGCCTGCAGCTTCCCCCCTCTCTACCGGGAAGTGTTTGGCAGCGAGATGTCTCTCCCTCAAACCGCTGATAGCTAGGCAGGCAGAGAGACACAGAGAGAGAGAGAGCAGCCCTATGTGAGCTAGAATGTGACAGTGTCTTGAGGTAGGGACGCAGAAAGAGAGACCAATCATAATATAAATACTAAAACTCACCAACCAGCAATGAAAAGACAATCCGCGACTTAGCATACTCAAGTCTCCCCTACTCTTGCCCACTTTAACCCCTCACTAGCAAAGAGGGAAAAAGCACCTTACACTACAGACCTCACATGCACGCGGTCTTTTAATATTTGTATTATACTATTGACCAGCTGATGAGCATTATGATGCACACTGTACATTAAGCCTCCACTTAACGCCGAGCTCTGACACATGTTTGACATCCATTTTGGATTCCCCGTCATGAATGTACCTCAATGAAAAGCACGCCGACACCAGCCAGGACCCTCCCACCGAATGTACAAGCCACTTTAGCACGGTTCTCCTCCGCCCACTTTGCAGCAGTACACAGTGCGTACGCAAAGCTGCTACGCTCAACATAATAAGTTATCTTAGAGTAAGAAGGGACCAAGATCATTAAACAGCGGTTTCTCAGTTCCATGAACTGAGGAACACGGGTATCGCATGCCTCACTGCTTAGTGCTGATCTCTTATCGTTACACCTTCATTCGCAGGAACATTCACATGGTTACAAAGACGAGTACATTAGACAGTGTTTGGTGCTGCCCTATGTAGGCTTCTGTATTGCAATGAGAAACCTCAGTCCCACACCCCTTCCCTTGTAAATGCCACTCAGTTTAGAGATTCAATTCTATAATTTATATACACATTTATAAATAAATATTTTAAATATGACTGTATATAGTTGAATATATATTGTTTAGTCAACAGAGTTTGAGTGAGAGTAGGAGAGGAGAGCCAGAGGGAATGAGCAGACTTTGGAGATCTGGACGAAGAGGAATGACTTCGGACTTTTAAAGGTCCTCTATGGGGTGACTACCTGAGTCTCCACGGAAACAACCCTTTCTGTTACCCACCCAGTGACAGTTATGGACTGTAGTCTGATAAACTGGGGTTGAGTACTTGCTGCCATTGACATGGCAGGGGAGGTACTCTTCAAAAAGCATTTCAACTGAGCACTATATATTTCTCATGGCCCAGTGCTATAGATGATACCCATTTCGGAGGAGACTTTTTGAAGACATGAAAATACTGAGGGGAAACCGAGGACAAATAGCCAGGCAAATGCCTATGTCATTCTGGACCTCTGTGATAGACTCAGGGGTTGAAGTGTAACCCTATGTGTTTCTAACCAGCAGTACTGTATGTGTAGTAAACTTGTTTATCCCTCATAGCATTACCTTTGGATCAGTCCAGATAGCAGTCTGTATGTATCACAAGCTTTCCTTGCTGGTTAGAACAATTGTATTATTTTTGTACATTTGCTGTTTTTATGCTATTCCTACACTATTTCTACCAAACCCAAATGTGGAACACCTCCTTTTCCCGCTCATACTGAGCACTGGGGTCAGACAGCACTACAAAGTTCCAAGTACCACTGTGATATTAAAAGTACGTTGATAATTCAATCAATGGTGAGCAGCACAGGATCCATGACATGGCCGATTCTTGAGAATTGTTCCGCCTTCAAGGTGAGTGAAGATAATGCCCCACTCAGGGAGGTGGCTGTGCGGTCTGTTTTAGTCTGCCTCACCAGTATAGCCTTTGTACCTTTCACACCTAATGAGACCCATAACCATGATCACTGTGGATGTAAACTCTATTTTTTGTGGATGTCACTCCCAGCGTGTCAAAGACCCCACTTCCCCCCAATATATTAATGTGATCTTTAAACCAAGTAGGATCTAAAAAACCGAAATGTTAGATGTTTTTTTTTTTATCACTGGGGTTTTGTTTATTTTGTTGTGATTTTTATTTCGCCAACTTTTTATTCTTTACTATTTGTTTGTCTCAAACGTTTTGTTTTGTAAAGTATGTGATCTATTAAGTGACCCATTTTTTTTTAAAGAAAGGTTGGGACAATTTCGGTTCTTTTTCCTGTAAAACATAATGTAAGAGGTATATTACCAGTCCAAGATTCACACAGCTCAATATGCAGTATAGTTGTGCAATTGGATACATTATATGTGCTTTTGAGAATGTATTAAAGGTATTTCTTTGTTTTGAAACCGTTGCAACTTGTCATTTAATTATGTAAAAAAATATTTGATTAAAACTGTTACACTATAAATCAAGCTGCAGACTGCAGTGATTGCAGGGAAAATAGAGAGAGCGCGCGAGAGAGAGAGAGAGATGAGATGACCCAGTTTAGTCACTTGGATTCGCTATCATCAGCAACTTTCAGGAAGTGAACGTTCAGTTGCTTGCTTAAGAAGTTCCTCTGACTCCTCAGCCAGGAAAAAGTTGGAAGATCATCAAGCTGAGAAGCTAAAGTGTGCAAACTCACAAGGAGGAGATTTGAAGTGCACTGTAAATTTGTAAGACAGCAATACCTGATGCAAGATGTCTGTTGCGGGATTCAAGAAACAATTTTATAAAGCCAGTCAGGTCAGTACAACCTCCAACACTTAGTTATGCTATCTTCTGCTAGCTTTCTGTCCTGCTAGCTGACATTTGCTATCGTTATTAGGTTATTTTTAGCGAGCTGGCAATCTAATTTGTCTGCTGTTAATGAGAACGCTTTGGAAGTTAACTTGGCAAAGATAGGTTAGCTAGCTAGTAGTAGTTAATATTATTAAGTTACTAACAAACTAATTTGCAGTGCCAGTGCTACTGGTAGCGCGAAAAACGCAAGTATGACCAGACCACAACCAGGCAACAATAGTTGCTAAGTTAAAACGTAGCGCTTTAGTGTTCCCCAGCCTATCTACGTTAACAATGCTTATTAGGAAAAATAACACCATTAACTTTATTGTTACGTTACTTTTCCGTCTGTCAAATCAAGTGTAGTAAGCGTGTGAGCTAACGTCTCCAAGTTAACTAAACTAAAACTTTTAGTAAAAGTATACTGTTGTACTGACAGTTCATAATTATTTCGAGAATTTGCAATAACGTGACGTGATTCGTGAAGTTAACGTCAAACTGACTGTAAATGTCGCGGTTGACTATGTTATATTGTTTTGGCCTTGTAAACGAAAACATGTGATGATATTATCAGTGATGATTTCGTTTGTATGATATGTAATGTTAAGCAATAATAAGAATGCCATTGTCATGTAGTTGTCATTATTGTCCTAATTTTGACTAATATGCATTTACCGATCTAAGGTAGGTACCTATCTGATTAATTCAATTGTTAATCAATCAATTGTTTAATCATAAACATTATTAGACTGCTTTTCAGCGGTTGCTCTTGATCACTGCAACATTAGTTAGTTTCTCAAAGTTGCTTTCATGTTTACGTCTAGTCCAACCAACCTACATCCCAAATGCAATAGGTCTAGACCTGGGAATGATATACAGTTTGTAGCTAGAGTACTTTTGGTGGCTTGCTTTGCCCACATCTCTGGATGCACTATATATGTTATTCCCAACTACATACACCTGTGTTGTCTGCCCTTGGCCTATTGGGTGTGGGTAGGAGTAGACCTCATATAATTTTTGTTACACTGTGTGCCCAGACCAGATTCCCAGGCCATTATGGAGCCAGAACAACATGCTTATGCAAATTCATTTTGTACAAATGGCTACTCAGACATTGTTAACACTGCGGAACAGAGACATTTAGCCTACACCCCCCTTTGGCCCACTGTGATGGGGTGTCAAGATTGTGTTAATCAGATGAAAAACTCAATTCAGAAAGTAAACCAGATACATTTTAAACACTTAAGGTAATATGTACCCTAATAGACTGACAAAAAAGAGAGGAGATATGTCTCCTTCCTGGCTGCCTATAGTAAGAAGTTTGCACAGAGCAGGCTCTGATCTTATGCTCCCAAAGAGTAGCTTTAAATAGGCTAAATGACCTAAGTTTGATCAGTTATCCATCTGTTTATAACAGGGAAGAAAGGCTCTCGCCTTTTGGGCTTTGCTATTCCTTGGCAGTCTTTGTATTTGTGTAAGTATAATGTTACTGTCACAAGTTACTGTAAATCCCCAGAGGTTTCTAGGTCAGTCAGGGAGATCATCATCAGGCTCGTAGCCATTATAACTGTCGCTGTTGTAATGGATATTTCACATAATAGCATGACACATGATGACAAAGTTGTTTCTAGCCACTCCAGCTTTCTATAGTGACCTGCCTGTTAATCTGTGAACGCTATAGAGTAAGTGTGTTTGCGTGCTCCGTGTGACAGTGAAGAGAGAGGCTGGCTGAGGCAGACTTTAGGAAAACTTCAGGCTGCGGGATAGAAAACCGACCTGTCCTGACGGAAAAACCCCTTCCATCCTCGGCCAGAATGTCTCTTTTTTTTTTAAAAAGACCGTCTGTTTATAACGGAGGTGTCATAGTGGAAATTGTAGAGCCGCTAGATTCGGTTGGTTTTTGTATTTCATTTCTACACACCATGCTTCTAGATGGTGAGTGAGAAAGTTGGAGGTGCAGAGGGAACCAAACTGGATGAGGACTTCAAGGACCTGGAGAGGGTAAGCTTGAGGCCGTACAGAGGACAGAACTAGCCTGTCTGTCTTAACGTTTGTTGATTTCCTCTCCCCGTGTCTGCCTTTGTCTCCGGCTGTTACGACTGTATTGTCGGTTTCAACAAAGGCAGAGTGTAAGTGATGCTTTGTTCCTTTTCCCCGCTCTCTCCGAACCTCCGTGCGCGCGCGCCGTCAGAGAGCAGACGTGACCAGCAGAGCCGTGGTGGAGGTCATCTCCAAAACCTCCGAGTACCTCCAGCCCAACCCAGCCTCGCGGGCCAAGCTGACCATGCTCAACAGCGTGTCCAAGATGCGCGGGCAGGTGAGGAGCCCCGGCTACCCCCAGGCCGAGGGCCTGCTGGGCGAGTGCATGGTCAAGTACGGACGCGACATGGGCGAGGACAACAACTTTGGTAAGACGGCCGTCTAGCGACTCTTTGAGCGAGGAGGAGGAAGAGGAGGAGCAAAGGAGGTTAAGGGAGCGGGTAGAAAAGGACCCGTTATGATAATTGATGTGGTTTTTCTTGCCCATCCTGCAGGCGGGGCGCTAGTGGACGTGGGCGAGTCGATGAAGAGGCTGGCGGAGGTGAAGGACTCCCTGGACATCGACGTCAAGCAGAACTTCATCGACCCCCTGCAGGCTGTCGTCGAAAAGGACATCAAAGACATCCAGGTTGGTTTAATGAGCGGCACCGGCGCGCTCTTTGTGAAAAGCGGTGGACTCACAGCTAGAGCGCCGTTTAGTCTTTCTAGCGACTCAGCCCAGCAGCAGACCGTGACCGAGCTGTCACACCCACCCAGACGCAGAAGAACAACGGCATGTCTGGTCATGAATGACCCGTATATCCTCTCTGTCCCCATTCTAACCCCTCCCCACCCCCACCCCCCTCTGCTTCGCTACCACACAGCACCATCTGAAGAAGCTGGAGGGCCGTCGCCTGGACTACGACTACAAGAAGAAGCGCCAGGGCAAGATCCCGGACGAGGAGATGAGGCAGGCCCTGGAGAAGTTCCACGAGTCCAGGGAGCTGGCCGAGAGCTCCATGCACAATCTGCTGGAGACCGACGTGAGTCGCGACCGCTTGCAGATCTCGGGCCAGCCTGGCTGTGCCTGTTTTAGGCCTGTTTCAGTAGGAGGATGAGCGGGTAGCAGTTGGTACATTCAGCTCCTCCAACAGAGTGGGGAATTAACTCTTTTTATCCATCATTGTCAACAATGCAATCCCTCTCCCCATTACGTTTGGAGGATTAGCGCTTGTAAAAAAAAACAAAACATGTCAGGTATTTCACGACAGGAATGTCGCCCTCTTCCAGGACGTTCATGTTTTTCCAGTCAACCATTTCCATTATTCAACTTTGACAGACAGCACGGTGTTCAGGGCTCAGGTGACAGTGACACTGCTGGTTTAGCACAGTGACTCGTGGAGCAGAAAACTGGTCTAGCCGGTTTTGAACAGACTCGTACAGTATGTATAGACCTGAGCACAATTAACAGCGTCATCTTCATTATTTTATTTACATTTGGGGCTGTCCATTTGTTAATAACACGTAAAGCTGACTACAGACGTTTTATGGAAAGAAATTCCCTGATGCTGTAGAAAGAACTGGAAATGGTCGTAGTACTGTACCTAGAGTATGTCTAACAAAAAGAACATACTGTGAGTGCAATCCTTTTTTAACTTTGGCATTGTGAAATGTGTGCTGTCATAGCGTTTAGTCTGTGTGTGTGTGTGTGTGTGTGTGTGTGTGTGTGTGTGTGTGTGTGTGTGTGTGTGTGTGTGTGTGTGTGT
>JAVQIZ010222001.1:0-16016 GCA_036023535.2 Galaxias brevipinnis | reverse complement strand
TCTAAACTGTGTTTGAGCTACGGTGCAGTCTAAACTGTCTTTGAGCTACGGTGCAGTCTAAACTGTCTCTGAGCTACGGTGCAGTCTAAACTGTCTTTGAGCTACGGTGCAGTCAGCGGGACTCACTCCTCGTTGAGGAAGTCAAAGGTCTTGGACTTCTCTGTGGGGAACTGGGAGAAGGTGCTGCTCCTCTTCACCATGCCTCCTCCAGGGGCGTTGTACTTGACGTTGCTGGACTGGTACTCGCCCTTCGTCCCCATTGACGGAGAGGAGGAGGTGGAGGTGGAGGAGGAGCTGAAGAGGCGGCTGAAGCTGTGGGCGGGGGATTAGGGACGCCCCGGAGAGACAGAGAGTCAACGTGGGGCACGAGAAGGAGAAGGTTAAAGGAAAGAGTCAACCAACCAACCAAAACACCACCACCTACTAGTGAAGTGAAGCATGCAGTCAAGGGTTAGTAGTTAGGATCAATGGATGGATAGATAGGAATTGCCCTGCCCAAGTACCACCCGCCATAGCGCTGGCCTTGGACAACCAGAATCCAGATGGTTTAATTGGAGCATTGTCCCATATGTGAGAGTAAGCACTATACAGAAATGAGGGAACCCTATCTTTAGGTTCTTGAACTGATCGCAAAAATGTGTACAGAGTCCAAGTGGAAAAGTATTCCATGCTTTCATTAGGGAAAGTACCATAATCACAGCAAAATGAATGGTGAGAGTGACGATGACCTGTAAGGTAAATAAAAACAAAATACAAAGCAGTTTTCCTGAAATGCACAACAGACCATATTTTTATTGTATCATTAATTAAGCATGCAAGGCCAGTGAAAATTGAGCTCAGAGGGCTATCCAAGTAAAAACTGTACTTTTGAATGTCAGCCAACACGACACTGAAGGTAGAAAACAAGCCCTTAAATAAATCCCTTTAGTTGATCTTCAATCCCAGACTATGACCTCTCTGAACGAGTTTGAAAGCTGACGCTGAACACCAGACGAGCTGAAAAACACGAGCAGCTACATCTACGAGTAACCACAGACACTAGCCCTCCGGAGTGTGCCTCTCCTAACCGTCTGGGAGCAGACGAAGCAGGACAACACCAAGGGGCAGCAGGAAGGGGGGAGGGAACAGGCCAGGGTGGGACAGTATGTCCTGGGGCAACGGAGGAATCAGTTTGAACCGGCCCCGTACACCAACGGATGCAACGGGAAGAGAAACATGGAAAGGGCACGCATCTAGGATGTTTCCATCTTCGATGAGGGGGGTTGTAATGTGTCACTGGGGACAACAGAGGGTTAGCTAGGGGGTGGTGGGCTGAGCAAACCGTTATTACCTAATTCTGCCAATTCAACAGCAAATCCAAAAAGGAAAAGAAAGAAATCAACACGGGGTTACGTTTAGTGAGAGCGGCTCAGGGTTTGACTTCCACAAGCACATTTACCAAGAGTTCTACTTCTGATTTGACGAGTTGATTTTTAAAAACGCTGAGAGCCAGTCATTTGTGTATGTACATGATATAAATGGTGGGATGTAAAAGTGCTTACAATTGCCAGATGCTGGATTTCTTCTTCTCCGTCAGCGCAGGGTTTTCCCTTGAGGCCCTGGGAAGGGAAGACAGGATGACATCCCATTAGGCCTCACTCATTTGAGGATGTTGCTCAGTGATACTGTGGCTCTCATACTGTAGCAGGGCTATAGAACTGAGCTCCCTCTCGATGACTTGACTTGGGTGACCTACTTTTCAGCAGAAGATTTCGATGAGCAAGCTGAGCCAAAACAATAGGGAGATCAGTGAGCTCATTATTGAATTGGCAGCGGCGCGCGTACAATCTGGGTTTGACTCCAGTTCTCCGCTAAAGGAACTGAAATGCACCCGTCCGTCCATCGGTTCCGTCCTCACCGTATCATCTCGGTCCACCGCACGGCCTCCTGCAGCTCCATCAGCCTCTCCTTGTACTGGTTCCTCTCCATCAGGACCCGGGCCATCTCGATCCTGGTGAAGCGTTTCCTCTGGGCCGTGGGCACGTCGCTCTGAGTGCAACAAAGACAAGACCCGGGGTCACCAGCGAACGACAGCCATGGGGATGTTCCACTAGGTCTAGCGCACACACATCTAGGTGACTAGGGAACCCTGACCCCGCGGATTAACCTTGTGACGGGGGGGGGGCGAGTGTATGATGCAGAGGACACAGAAACACGCTCACCTCCTCCTCGTCTTTCGACTTGTTCTTCAACTCCTCCGCTTCCAATCGCACCCTGGGGGAAACACACAGTCGCCGTGACTTAGACACTGGTTCACCGCCGGAGGACGACGGCAGTGTGCAACGCCTGTGGACTCACTTCTTGTGCTCCTCCTCCAGCTCTTTGAAGCGGTCCTCCAGCTTGGCCTTGGCCTGCAACAAGGCGTCCAGCTCCCCCTGCAGGACGTCCTTCTCACAGGCCAGCTCGTCCACCCGCGCTATCAGGTCGTTCTTCACCACGTTGAGGGCATTTCTGCAGGGGACATGGGTGGGTGAGAGCAGGCGTGTCAGAGCAGAGCTGGTGGTGCCGGTTATCGTACGGATGGAACGGACATCTTTGTCTTACTTTGTCTCCATGAGTGTCGTGTTCTCATGGATGAGATTCTCAACTTCTCGACCCATACCTGGAGGGGATTGATTGAAACCACAATTGTCATTGGCATTTGTTTTCAGTGAGGTAAACAAAAGATACAGATTTGGTTTATGGCTGTCAAACTGAATAAAAAAAATAAAACTCTAATAGGACACGTAAGGGTGTCAATTAACGCTACCGAGACATGAAAAAACAAACTTGAAACTACACACAAATGACTACAACTTCTATCCCTACACACACAGCTATGCTACACAGGACCAGAGACGGATGGAGTGAGTGAGTGAGGCCTTACCAAGCAAACTAAGGTCTGAGAAAACCATGCAATCCAAGTCAGGCAGGAAAGAGAGGAGAGAGAGAGATGGAGAGAGTGTGAGACAGAGGAATGACAAACCGATGGAAGAAGCCAGCGCTAAGGTTAGCTGTCGGCTATGGGCAGTATGGGAGAGGAGCAGGTCGGTAAGGTTACACTCCAGGAAAAGCTTAAGAGCCAATACAAAAGAAAAAGAAACCTAAGACATTGTAAAGCTGTAAAAGAAGGAAAAAAGGTTAGGCTGACTTAACGAGCATGTTGCATTATCAAACAGAAAGCTACCAATGCAACTCTGGAGTAAACAGAGGCAAGTCGACTGTACTTAAGTCTCAACTTTCACAAAAGAACAGCTTAGGGAGTTATAAAGCTTTCGTTTGCGCATCGTTAAAGCTGGTTGCCAAACCTCACAACCAAAGAAGAAGCTATGAGCTAGAGATGACGGGGCATGGAAGATAGAAGGAGAAAGAAAAGGAAAATTGAAGGAGACAGAGTTGAGGATAAGATTTAGGTCATACACACCGGAATACTCCACTGGGTTTAGGATCAAATGCCATAGGACAGGGCACAGGAGAAAAAGAGGTGGGAGTTAGCATGACAGCTGTCGGCTACACATTACAGTCAGCCAGCAACAGCTAGTTTGAGCCATACTGTTCACACAACAGCCAGCCAACATGTTTGGCTAATGCATTTGGTAAAAAATGAGTCATAGGAATATGCAAGGCAAGAGGCAGCCACAGAAATAACATTATCACTGGTGAAATGTCATTTTAAAAGCCCCAATGCATATTATGCATGAGTACAGGATTGTATGTAAATAATTTTACTAGTAGTAGTATTAGTACTTCTCTAATACTCAGAAGAACAAAAAAATTATAAAAACCTCAGCAAAATTACCTGGCGTTGTGTAAACTCACTGTATGGACCAGATTGATTTAGAAAACCTTTTTACCCGCTTACAGCTTAGACATTGTTAAGTGCAGGAATATCCTTGTACATGGCAGGTATTTCAAAGTTTGAAACAGATCAACATAACTTCTCTTACCCAATAGGTCAGCCCCCTCATCCACATCCCCTATGAGCCCCGTGCCCGCAGACGACAGCTCCTCAAACAGCGACTCTGTGTTGCGGTCAAACGCCATGTTCTCGATGCCTTTGGTGGGGGTGCTGGAAGAACAACAGCCGCTACGTCAGCGACAACACGTCTTTAAAATGGCCGCTTGGAGCCACTACGTGGACAGGACGTTGCGTGTGTCACCTGGATGCTTTGTATCCACTGAGGTCCATGTCCAGCTCCGGGGTGGAGTCAATGATGTCCAACACGTCGGACCTCTCCTGATTCTCTGACAAACCTACAAAAGTAGAACGCGAGCACCATGAAGTGGGAAGGTTAAGGGGAAAAGAGCTTAAGAAACCATTTGTGTGAAGATTCAGTCGTTCACAGTGAATGCACCTACCTGCAGAGAGAGAGCCAGCCTGCCCCTCCATGCTCTTAATGCTTCCCCCATCCCCACCAAGCCCTGGAGCACCACTGCCAAAGTCCAGTAGTTCATCCTGCAATGACAGACAGCAGGGGTTAGGGAGAGTTCAGAGGCCAAGGGTCACCCTGGCACCACGGAACCAGGGCCAGGAGCAGGGAGTACAAGGGGGGGCACGGTGAGGACACAGTGGGACAACTACAGTACACCAGAGGGAGACAGAGGGATGACAACACCATCACCACACAGCTCAGCTAGGAACCAATCAAAGCGACACAAGCATTACAGATGCTAAAGACGTTAGTAAATACAACACCAAAGCAGAAAGACAAGACGACAGAAGCTTATTCACAGCCTATTTTATAGACTTAACAATATACATAGTTTTATTTTTACATAGAATGCTTATTTCTATGTAATGCAGCTTTAATTGTTGGAGGTGTTTTAAGTTTGATTAGTCAATAAGAGCAACTTATTTTTTCAAATAGTTGTTGTTGTTACAAAATAGTAAATTCTGTTAAATTAAGAACAAATGATTGTTTCCCTGACGTTTTGGCCAGAAACATGCTTGTTAAAAGGTGCTCGGTTTAAAGATCGACAAGTTGAACAAACATCAAACAGACCAAACACATACTTCTACTACAACACACACGAGGGAAAGGTATCACATAGCTAATTAAGGGGGAAGGTTACAACAAAATAAAAGTTGGATATACATCACATTTAACACAAATCAGGAGAGAAATTCAGAAAAAACACTTTTACAATTGAGGCCGGACTGATCTACAAAGGCAGTATATCTATCTAACATCTAATGGAATATTCTATGTTAATCAACATAATACAAGTGTGTGGATGGAGTGGTCGAGTGCTGTTGACAAATATGAGGGTAATTAAATGTACAAAGAGCACAGAGTTCCACACCATTTGCTGTGTTGCACGCTACTGGATTCAAAATCTACCGTTCAAAATGAAGCAAAACAACAATAACTGCAGAACGTGAAAAACCATGCAATTTAACCCAAATAAAATAAAAAACAAATAAAAAACAGCACAAAAAAAGCTGGATGCAACCACGCCGTTCACACCATCCGTTGGGATATTCTCATTGGGGAACCAAAATGGAGATCAAAGCGATGCCCTGTGATTGTCCGCCAGGCTTTGGGGAGCACTCGAGCTTTTTGAAAGACCTCGTGTAAGTAACGGACGTGGTTGCATGTCGCTCAGGTGTGGTCTTTGAATCCGCAAAGAGGAGTGCTGCTCTAGAAAAGATGAAACGGCACACGAAGAGAGACTACCGATGCTAACAGAAACACACACACACACACACAGTAACAACACGGTGCTTTTCCACGGCCCCCGTGCAAGCGGGTCCCTGGTGCCATTTCCACCAACACCACCGATCCAACTACCTTGCAGTCGTCTGCCAGAGAATCCCCCCAAGTAGGGTCCTCCGCACTCTTACCCTCCCGTTTCTTAGGGGGGTCGTCCGCATCCAACTGCTTAGGGAGAGAATTACAGTGAAGCGCACGTCGATGTAGAAGCCACTGGTAGCAATGCCACAGTCAGGTGTGTGTACGTGCATGTGGCTGTGTTTTGTCACTCGCAGGCTGGCTGGAACTAAAGGGTGTTATCGTTCCCTAGAAAAATAGTGGCTTTGCTCAAGTTTTCCATTGCAATGTTAGTTAAGCACACAGAAGCGAACCCAAAAGTACGCAAATATTGTACAGTATGCATTCTATAATCTCGAAGTCTTTTTGCTGATTTCAATTTATTTGGGAAAGATGTATCTTGTTGCTAAGGTTTCCTTCTGTGTGGGTAGGCTAAAAAAGCAGCTTATAATGAAACCCAGATCTACAGTAGCACTGAAAGGAATGGAAGTGTTTCGGTAAAGTGGTTGAGATTGGGGCTTTAAGAGATACAACAATGTTTGTTGCCAGAAACAACCAGAGTCTGTCTGCAAATTTAAGCCATCCAGGTTTCGAAGGCCATGGCCCAACAACGCCAGTCCTGTGGCACTGATTACACTGGGAGCATTGACACCCAATGGCGTTCCAGCTAGGCGGTTTCTTTCCCTGTGATTGGCTGCTAGCCATGCAGCAATTCTTATGGATGGCTTATAATAAGGAGGAAAAATAACACCCATTATAATATCTGTGTGTTTGTCTTACAAACTGCGTTTACGGAGCGGAGTTTGAAAGCAAATGCTGTTACATGTGTACAAGTGTATTCAAATGGATTGTGCAGTGTGAAAATGATTGTAGGCAATTTACAAATCAAATTCACGTGAAATCTGACTGAAGCATATTCAATCCACACAGAGACATTTTGATCAGCTCTGATTAGCTTGTAGAGTGACTCATTTGCATATGGCTGTGAAGTTAGCGGGAGGATGGGTGAAAACAGAGGTGCCCTTGTCAGACCCCTCCCTAGCACACACACTGACTAACACATAGCCCTCAACGAAGACTCCCTCCAACCCTGCTTTAGCCACCAAAAAACACAGCTGATTATATGACAATTTCCCAAAGTGCTACTAGTCCAGTATTAATAGTCAGTATGATTTCATAGGTTTCTGTTTGCTTGTATCATAACCACGTGTTGATTAGACGTAGCGTTATCTTTAAAAGAGACGTAAAGCTAGCCGACGAGTCTCGCTAGCAGACCCATGTGTGGGGCAGCGCGGCGCCCACTCACCTTGAGGCTGGTGTTGGAGCGTGTCTGGCCCAGGTCGGTGAACCTCCAGGCCTCCGTGCCCGGCGTCTCGGTCCGGGCCTGGGGGTCCGGCAACATCAGAGAACCCCCTCCTGACGTGGGGAAGACCCCCAGAGACAGCGGCCTTTCTTTCCTGGGGAGATCAAAGTGGCATAAACCCCTTTTGATGTTCCTTCTTGCCCATACATTGAGATCCTAAAATGTGTAATCATTTTTAAAGTATCGTTGGCAAATAACTTTATAATCCCCTAAGAAAATCAGCCGAGGAGCACAACAAGTGCACCAGAGAGGCCGTGTTTCTAATGGCTTCTACGCACATCACATGCTGTTAGGTCAGTGGAACCTAAGGCTAGTACATAGCAGCTACCTACCTGATTCTCCCTAATGTCCCCAACTCAGAGCTCTCACTCATCTGCTGGAGTTTGATCCTCTCCACGTGTTCCATGTAGTTATGGATCATCTGCAAAAAAAAAAACATGCAGAACGACAGAGACTGTTAGCTCTGGCGCGGGCTTCAACTGACAGGCCTAAAACAGTACGCATTATCCAAATCTTTCCTTTCCCAGTCCCCTTTTTATATGTTTACCTCGGTATGTCTCTGGTGGAGCGAGGTGAACTCCTTCTTCAGCTCCGACTCTCTCTCCTCCAACCTGCCAACTATGAAGACAGAGCATCCATCCATCAATCATTCAGCTAATAAGTTGTGACTATTGCCCTGAATCTTTAGTGTTAACTGACTAACTGGCCTTTTATCCTCCTGAAAAGGGTTCCATGTGGATGAAAGCATAAAGAGTAGGATATAATTTATATAACTAAACAGGTGGAAAATAGCCAACTTGATACACAACAATAGACAGTAATATACGCATGAAAAGCATGCAAGTGTCCCTTTATAAACATAAAAGCTGTGTAATCTGCCCTTGAATATTTGTGAGTTTTCACATCAGAGAGCGACAGCATGAGCTTACCAACACGTGCGTTTTGCCTGTCAAGCACACACGCTGGGCTAATCTGTCTCTGATGATTTGTGACTGGCCCAACCTAAAGGGTGACAACAACATCTAATCCCCCTGTAAGCGCGTGGGGTTTAGCTGGAGATAGGTGGGGAACTGCCAGAACACACGTTCCCCCGACTAAAGCCACTTGGAAAGGGTTTGAGGATCTTAACCTACTTATTGGCTCAGTCCTACTGTGCACAGTTCCAACTGGCAATGACTCTTCCAATTTACAGAGATAGCTAATGAGAGAAAGGGAAATGGTGGGTGGAGAGGGGGTTAACCTCTTCTCATGGGATCTCGTAAACTAGAAGATGACACTGGGAAGAGTCAATTGAGGGCTATTTGTAGACCCACCTAAATCTGAAAGGTGAAGCTTCGTGCCGTCAAAGGAGAGATAGACTGATAAATAAGTACAGTGGATGTCTCCCTGTTAGCACTTAGGCTAATTTGTGCCATAAATGTCCATTCCCTGACAGCCCTAAATCTCTCCCTTAAGTAATCTATTTAGATTTGCAATTTGTGTCCAGCAGGGGTACCCACTGTATTCTAGCATCTGTCTTTGGACCCAAATAAATGACGTTGCTAGCCACGTGCTAGCCATACGTTGCTAACCATATGTTATGTGAAATCCTAAAATGTAAATGAACTAACATGTAACACAGGAGCTACTTGTATGAGTGTGATCTCAGAGGGCAGATGGGGAGCATTGCGTTACCCTGACAATGCCGCCAGTGTTAGCTTGTTTTGTAGTTTGCTCATTCTCTCGGGGTTGTGTTGGTCCATCAATTATGACGTCATCGACCAAACACCAAGGCTAGAGCAATCTTTACAGTAGCACAGTCAGATTGTCATAGGATATTATAGGCGTTGTACTGTTTGACCAGCACATCAATGAATTAGCCACTCAGAGACCATTGGATGGGGAGCAGGGCTTATCGTGGTGGATTTCTCTATTGTGGTCATCTTTGAGGGGGGCTCGGTTGCAAAATGTTCTGCCAATGTTTCTGAACAAAGGGGGGCCTCAACGCAAGCTGTTTCTGTTTCCATTCACAAAGACCCGTACCTCCTGTAGCAGCAGTGGTCTCTTTTCAAGACAATGGACTTCAGGAGACTAGCTGAACACTAGTGACTAATGGATCAGTCGCCATCCAGCAGGGAGTAGGGAGTGACCCATAGGTAACATACTTATTATGCAAAAAAAGTACAAAAGCACGCACATCCAAATGATAAATGTTTGGTGCTGGATAGAAGGACATGTATTAAAAAGAAAAAGTAGAGTTCACACACTAAATAAGGCTCCCATGAACATTTCACCAGGGCGGTATTACATTTCCATGGGAGCTTTATTTAGTATGGGATTTTTTTTGTTTTTAATTCATACATTTTAAACTTAAGACTGTCAACAAGTACGGTTTGAACTCACTAACCCTCTTTGCTTTACTGTCCTAAAGGAAAATGATAGAAGGGTTTGTTTACGCTTTAGGTGCTCACATGAGCAAGGCAAATGTTAACAGGAATTTGTGGATCCAGAAGCAACTTGACATTAACAGTGGCATTTCCTTGGCCTGGCTGACTAATATGAATTGTCTGCTTTAACTAGTAGAACAATGCTTTGCCCACGGAGGACCCAGCAGTAGAGTATGACCCTGCAATCCATTAGTTCCCTCAAGATACGGCTTCATTCCATAAAGTCTTAACTTCTAACGCCTACCATAGACCGACTGGTAATTCACTGGCAGACTAACAGCGTGGGAGAAATAGAAATCCTGTAATCCCATTACTGTCACACCCGCTGTTTGATATGAATATGTGTGTGTGTGTGTGTGTTTGTGTGTGTTTGCGCGTGCGCGCACTAGTGAGCGGGAAAAGAGGAAGCCAGAGGCAGAGGAAACGAGAAACTGTTCAGCACAAGGAAATATAGGCTAAAGATCTTAAAATAGCCAGTTGCAGCCGTGTAAACGGAATAACTTCACCTGGCAATGCTGAAATGCAAGAGTGGGTATAGACCCTGTTTAGATTCAAAATCTAAATCATAACACAGTGAGGAATGCACTGTGGCTACCTTTCAGACACTAGGAGGGTGAATCCATGAAAAACAATGTTGTGTGTGTATACGTTTGATGGACTTACTTTGGTCCACATAGTTTTTGATCTTGAGCTCCAGTTGGCGAGCATGTGACTCTTTTCTTTCCACGTGATTTTGGAGGTCTTTCTTCTCCTGCTCCTGGGAGTCTTCAAATTCGATGAACCTCTGCTCAGACAGAAAACACACACACAATCAGACACACACACACTGGTCCTGTCAGCATTATGTCCGCAGAAAGACTATCCTCTCAGCTTACAAACAATATGCACATGTACAAAGTAAATGTCTACAATACACATTCACACTGCACACATTTTAGCTTTGCATTGGTCTGCCTATATGGAATCTACCTTTCAACGAAGTAATGTAATTTCGATACGTATTTCTATTTCAACCACTCCACAAACTAAATCATCAGAAGCTGTGTAGCTAACATGTAGTTCAGAGGGCATCTTGTGAATTAGCTGTGAATTTGTCTTGTGTATGGTACCTCTCAACATCCTGTTGTAGCAACAGACAAAGTAATTGTCCAAGGACAACTTTGAGTGGTAGAGAGTGAGTTAGAGCCTCCACATCTTTTCCAGCTGACTACCTGCCCTTCGTGTAGACAACTATTTTGTGTGTGTGTGTGTGTGTGTGTGTGTGTGTGGGGCGGGAAAAGCTAGATGCAACCAACCCGGTCTACAAAAGCACGTGTTCTCAAACGGACAGCTCTGGGTCTAAGAGCAGAGCTACAATAGCGCTGTAGATTTCGGTTGGGCTCATATTCATAAACCTGACTTTCCCTTTAATGGTAAATGGACTGCATTTATATAGCGCTTTTCAACCGGAATGGAACAAAGCGCTGTTGCCTCTCATTCACCCATTCACTCACACACTCACACACACTCACACACCGATGATGGCAGATCAATGTCAATCAATTAATGTCGCTTGATGAATGATTAGATCAGTTGTGAAGAGAAGGCCCCTTCTTCAGCAATGTCAAAGTGAATATTGTGGTGGTCCCTGGTCTGATCTACAAGTAGAGCACCAGATTGTATTTATTAATTTCAAGCTTTCAAAAGACAAGCAGTCAGGAATCCAGAGACGAAAATGGGCTACAAGGAAATTCCTCAGGGCTTAGACGATGGTGGCAGGTGTATGTCACACACAAGACAGCAAGCAGTAACCAACAGCTACAAGGGGACAACAGATTCGCTTGACTTGTTTTGAATATGTCAAAATCATATTGTGATAACAATAGGTGTCCGTAAATCTTTTTAAAGTATTGCGTGTGTATAAATGTGTGTATGAGTGTTCATGTCTGGTCTACCCCTCTAAGTGTTTTGTGCAGAGGGTCTCTCTGGGTCAGCGTCTGATGCGATGTCTAAGCACAGAACGTCTCGGTCACATTCAATCAACCCTTACAAAGACTTATGGGAAGGGTTCGGCAGAAACTTAGGGTGGGGGCCCTGTAGGTTAGGTTGATTCATAGTCGACCAGCCGGAGGTAACCTCAGCTCTTTAAGACAAACCCCATTAGAGAAAAATATCACAAAGGAAAGCTAGAAGTTGCATCTGTGACGTCTGGCTACCAATTACTGACTGTGTAACCCATTATTTTAAATAGCATGTTTTCCCATATAAGGCAGCCCCTCACAAAATTTTCTGGAACTTGACATTAAACGTACACTTTTCTTGTTTTCAATTTGGTCTGAGTCACTCATAGCTACCTATTTAAAAGTTCCAAGTGACAAATCCAATTTCTATTTGCGGGCCAATGTTTGTTCGGACCTATACTATCTAGTGTAGTTGCTTACCGGTTCAGATCTGTCTTTGTCATCTGTGAGACCCCAACCCTGTCCTGAGCCTGCACTGTCTGTGTAGACATCCTCCTCACCCTTGGCTCGAAGTGCTGACTCACCTCAGCAAGCTTTTTAAGTTAGGCAAGAAGGCTTACATTACCAGTGTAATATTAAAGTGAACAAGAATCTTAAAAAAGCCCCCCAAAAAGTAAATATCTGCAACCATTTTCAGAGGTGGAATGGAAAAAGGGTGTTATTCATGTGTGACAGCTTTGGTCCAATTGGCTAGAATAGTCTATAAAGCAAATGTGATGACTAACCCTGCTGTATGGGAATGTGAATACTTGGCTATAAGGACTGGACTAGCATAGTGCTAGCCTGTCTCTATTGTATGAGGCCTGCTAAGCAATTTCTTGTTTGTGACGCTTAGTCATGATGACAGAGGAGGGGTAAAACCACGTGCACGTTTTACGGCACAGGTGCGTGCACCTGCACTATGGGCTTCTTCCTTTCGAAACCAGTTGCTTGCATGTAGTTTATGCAGATACTCTTTCCACCGCACTTCCTTCCATTCGTTACTTTCTACAATACATGACTCACCTCCTCTGCATGTTTTCGTAGTGCCTTCTCCCTTTCATATTGAGTGATGAGCTGTTCGTTGTCTTCTTTCAACAGTTCAAGCTCCACTTCGTGCTCCTGATTTTCTGCGAACACAGAATCTAGGTTTTCCAGGACGGCGACAACTAGTGGCATCAGCTCTTTCACCACATCCTCGTCGTATTTTCCTATCAGTCTTTCGAACTCGCGGTAGATAGAACTGGCCAGGCCCGATACCCTCTCCGACATCATAGCTGATGTCCCAGGGTCGTCCTGGTACACAACTCCGTCCTCCAGCTCCATTTTCTTCCCTTTCGTTCACAATTGGAGCTGTGGGAATTATTAACTTACCCCGCCAGAATGAATGTCGTTATCCTCATCAAATTCAATGTTTTTCTTTAATATGGTATGCTAGATTATGTATTTGACTGTCGTCCCTCCCAGGATGCGATAGCTACTGCCTACGTAGATGTATTTTTCCCACTCCTCTTGCGCCTTCCCACAACACAACATCAGCTGACGCTTTTACAAGCTATTTAGTCGTGCAGCTTCCCCTTCGTCTTGCGTCCGAACTCAACAACCAAATTGTTGTTGATCTATTGCTGAGTTGAAATAATTTCTTGGTCCCCCCCGAGCACCCCAGATCATTTTCATGGTTGGAAAAAAAGCATACAAATTCATGGACTACAGGGACCATCACTAGTAGTCAGATTTCCGGTCATGATCTTTCGCAATAAAAGTAGACATACTCGTAGTTTTCACAATTGTTTTAACACGTTTCTGAATCTTTGGCTCATTTTCTCAAAACGCTATCTACACAAAACCACAAACACAAATGCAAAACTATACAAAGCAAAAACACTGCATTCAAAACGGTTCTTTCCAAAACGTATAATTTATTTATTTTTGCATCAAAATTACACAAACACGACAGATGAACAGTTCTACCAAGAAAACCAACAACACACTGATGCACAAAACACTACTATGAATTTGGCATCAGAGGGTTTATTCCTTTAGCGTTTTCAGGGTTACGTTTGGTACATTAGTTGCTGGTTTCAGTAATTGGGTTTCAAGTTGTTTTGTTTTTGTTTGTAAACAATTGTGAAAAAATAAATCAAACTATAAAAATTGTGAGTAACAATTTCCTTTATAGTCACCTTCCTTCCCTCTTTAGTATCACATTGTAAACCCCTAAGCCCCTCCAGATGCGCCTCACCTCCCCCCAAAAAATTAAGAACAAAATTAAAATGTTTCTGTTACAACTTACACCAAAATAAGTTATTAAAATTAGACAGTTCTTGGTGTTTTTTTAATATTATTATCTGTAAATCAAATGTATATAGGAGATTGGAGAAACCACCAAGATCAGGCTATCAACCAAATGTCAGATAATGGCTGGATAAACTCCCAGTTGTTTCTGGAGTGGGGCCAATGGTTTGTCCAGCAGCTGCCTAAAGAGGATCCAAGACCACACGTCCTGTTCTTGGATGGCAACAACACCCATGTGTACAACCTTCAATTCTTGTAGCTCACAAAGCAAAATGATATCCATTTGCTAAGCTATCCTCCCCACACAACTGGATGAGTGCTGTTTCGAAGCCTGAAACACCACTATGAGCTGGGTGGAGAAGGAAGACGGGCGGAAAGCAGCTTCCTAAACAGCTTTGTTTGACTGTGTTTATTGTGTGTGGAAGAAGGCTGCCACAATAAAGAATGCCTAAGCAGGTCTGACTCTTTAATTTACAATTAGTTGTCTTGAGTTATTTGTTTAAAACTTTCTGCAGCAATTGGATCATTACTTTTTTATTTTCACACACTACATCATTGCATTATGAATAATACTATTATATAGGTTTCTGAGCGTCAAGAATGTTTCTGGTCAGGATGGATGTCATCCCCATCAACCTTTTCTTGCCAAGCCTAACCACTGAGAGGGTGAAAGGAAAGACATCGGAAACCATTCTGTTGTCAGAGGAGGACTTGGCTTTTGTAAGTGGTGGTAACCAGCCAGCCTGATGGTTAAGTGCATACATCCACCTTCACTCCCACTAGAAGGTTCTCAGATCTTATCGATGTTCCTACAAGGGAGAGGCGTTAAGAAGAGGACAGTAGCAACACCACCCAGCTACCACCTAACAAGTACGGAACACTTCAAATTTGTTCGGGCCAAAGTAGACGAGAAGCAAACTAAAAACAACCAAAGTGTGTAAGCCTGCTTGTGTCCGCCCCCCAAGAAGGCGTCCCTCTCCTACCAACAGCACAGGGAAGTGACCATTGTACTGTTTGCAAAGGGGTCTATGGGGATGCAAGTCACCCAAAGGTCATTGAGGAATGGGTGGCTTGCTGCCGTGGTATCATGAGTACGGTGGCCCAGAGATGCCAACGAACTCTAACTTCAGAAAACACATGCAAATAGATAAAACACAAACAAATTAATAAAACATCTACATCAATTTGACAACACGTGCAGCATTTAGAAAACGTGCTGCAAATTCAGACAATACAACACATTACAGAAAAGCGCTACAAATACAGACAACGCAATGGAAATGTTTCCGGAGGACACCTAAAAGTGATGAACACGTCTGGACACCCTTGTCTAAGTCAGCTATCCATCAGCTTTTTTGGTTTATTTAAACACTGTGATCTCATGATATAGATATTGCAGATATCTGGTGTTAACCTATTGCTTATTATTAGCCTGCCAATTCAAATATCCTGACAAAATACGCACAATTAAATGTGAGACACGCTGTTAGCTGGCTATAGTTAGGGCACTTTCACATTAGGTACGATTGATTCGTACCGTGCCCAAGTACGATTGGCCCCCCTCCCCCGCCGGCCAGCGTTGACACTAGTAATATTGTGCCGTACAAAAGTACACTTGCATCATCAACTAGTTTGAGTCTACTACTAGTTAGAGTTCCGAGCATGGCTAGCTTGAGCATATTCTCCATGTGTGCCATCAAAGACTCATGTTTCTTACTTTGTGGTCGTATCATCCGACCTGTGGCCGTATGTCTTGGACACTCGGGTAAAGAGAGGAGCTGAGCTGTCAACTGATCACCACCTGGTGGTGAGTTGGATCAAATGGCGGGGGAGGCTGCCGGACAGACCCGGTATACCCTAACGTGTTGTGAGGGTGAATTGGGAACGTCTCGTTGAGGACCCTGTCCAGGAGGTCTTCTCGTGCATCCCGGCGGAGGTGGGGAACATTGAGTCCGAGTGGACCATGTTCAAAACCTCCATTGTGGAAGCGGCAGCAAGGAGTTGTGGTCAGAAGGTCTTCGGTGCCTGTCGTGGCGGCAACCAAAGAACCCGCTGGTGGACACCAGCGGTGAAGGAAGCCATCAGACTGAAGAAGGAGGCCTTTCGGGCTTGGTTGGCCCAGGAGTCTCCTGAAGCAGTAGATGGGTACCGGGCGGCCCGAAGG
>JAVQIZ010221994.1:0-12523 GCA_036023535.2 Galaxias brevipinnis | reverse complement strand
TACGAGGGCCGGAGAAAGGGAACGGGGGGGGGGGGGGGTGACTGGGGCGAGTCAGGACCGATGGAGATGAGGGCCGAGTCTCTGTAGCGCTCACAGGTTGAAGTCTGAAACTGAGTGTTGGTCTCTCTGCGAACGGGTGCGCTTTGGCTTGGGATGGGTGTGACGGGGGGAGGTGGGGGTGTGGAAGACCTGGATGGGCTGGGTGACGGTATCCAGTCTGGTAACGGTAGGCTATGATCCAGACCTCTGCTGAGCTGCTCCTTATTCTGCTTGTGTCTCGAGTGTGTGTGTGTTTGTGTGTGTGTGTGTGTGTGAGAGAGAGAGTGTGTGTCTGACATGTAACATACAGTGTTTTTACTATAATACAATTATAGACAATAATCGCTGAAACGACTGGTGTATTGTGGAACCTAGGCGTTCACCTAGATAAAACGAGTAATCAGAAAGAGTTGGATGTAAAAAGGAAGCTACAACAGTATCACACGCTAAGATATGCATTACACCACAGACAAAAGTTCCTGGTACGATTCAATGCAGAACCTACTCTCTCTCTCTCTCTCTCTCTCTGATTGCCTCCTACGTTCACCAAACACTAAGCCTGTCCAATCAACAATCACTGATGAACGATGCCGTGGTGTCATGCTGTCCAATAAGTGCTAATGATCTCCTTATCTTTCCCCTCTAACGAACCTTGTGATGGGCTGTTTTGATTTCTCTTCCCTTTCCAATCCACTTCCTGTTGCACTGCATGATGGGCAGGCTCAATATTGTGCATGTCACCTGCAGCCGGCATTGGTAGGTTCCAGCTCTCCTTTTTTGGTGACCTTTAACCCTTTAAGCCATCGACTCGCACGCCATCAAAATCGAACCAGCACACACGGGGCAACTCCCCACAAAATGTATCTTACTTGAATTATCTTTAACTTATTGGACCCTATTATTATCAACTTTATTTAGTCACTTCATTGTTGGTTTTGGTGACGAGCGAGTCATATTTTGGCTATTCTGAGGATGGTAGTTAAAGTATCCATGTATTTTAGGATGTGAAGATGCTCGAGAATGATATTGAAATATCAAAGATGTTTTGTTCCAAATATATGTTATACTGTTTACTGTGAATGTAATAGCCCTTTAAAACATGGCTCCACCGCTCAGCCTTTTTTTTAGCATCCTCTGCTTTTAGCCTTGGCTTCCAATGACACGTGTACTTAAAAAAGAGAAAAAAAATAGATGTTTCAATTTGAATTCTGCCCCTTTTCCCTCCTCCCTCAATCACTCCACTCGTGGAGACTTCCAACACTACCGGTCACTGTCCTCCTCCTACGGTAGGCTCATTTGTATAAACTGTATTTGAAAATATCGGAGCCATTTCTGTGTTAACTTTCCTGGTGACTATAATAGGAAGTGGATGTGATGGGAGTCACTGAGGGTGGAGGAAACCACGGGTGTAGATTACATTGAAGCTTCATCTCAAGCCCTCCTTTGCCCTTTCCTCCCCCCCAATGTGCCTGGTGCCAACATGGCCCCCAACTGCCCCTCTGTGTACTTACGCTTACCTGATCTTCCCTCCGATAAAAAGTTCCCATGATGCACGGGGCTACGCCAGCCACAATGTCTGCAGCCAACACATCTGCCACAAGTCCCTTCGCAACCGCATCCACCAATCAGGTTTGCACCTCCTCTCTCTCTCTCTCTCTCTATCTATCTGTCCCTCGTTCTTTCTCACTCTCTCCCAATCTCTTCTCCCTCGTTTTCTGTCAGTCTCATTCCATGTCTCCTTGTCTCTCTCTCTTTTCATCTCTCTCGCTCTCCTTCTCTCTCTCTGACTCCATGAGGTTTGCACCTCCTCTCTCTCTCTCTCTCTGTCTCCCTCTCCCTCTCAGTGCACTCGAGTGATCGGGGGGGGGGGTGCACAGCTCTCCCTCTTGTTGGCCTACGCTGGTTGCATTGTTCACACTGAATATTCATATCTAGATGCAGCGACTAATAGGTGGAAAATAATACACTGCTATATACGACTGTGAAGACATGAACATCGTTCGTTTATTATTATTATGATTATCCCGGGGTCAACATAATGTATTCTGTATAATGCTTGTCATTTTTGTAACCTCGACTTTTGTCCTTTCTCATTTTGAGGACTCTTCCTTAACAAAGTTGACTACCAACGAATACATGCAATTGGTATGTATGAGGTGGTTTTCCTCTTCTTTATGTCTATTTATTGGGGGAGCCATTTAGCACATTCTGTGCAACAGCTGCTATCTGTGCCCTGCCATGCTCAGCCTCTACTTACTGCTGCTTCCTACAGTATGCAGGTCCTAGCTTTGCCTCATTTATTCCTTTGGTAAGCTGAATTCAGCCATCCTTCTCGAGAAGCCTTCAAATCCAAGCATAATACCCTGCGGTGGTTGAAATCCTTAAATGCAAGATGTTTGCCGTCAGTTACATGCATACCATATACAGTTCATTCATGCTGTTCGCATAGCAAACATGGTTTAAAGAAATAGTAATGTTTTTACCTGAATAAGCTGACATTTAACCAACAAAGTAAGTGCCATTGGAACATAGCAACAGCTATTTAATCCATTAAGGCCGTACTTCTTCAAAGGGGGTGCAGGTCAACAAGTCGGAGGACTTGGATATTGCATGGGGTACTGCCTCACTCACATTTTCACCGCTGCACACCTCACCTCCCCCTCCTCCTCCACCCTCACCCCTTTCGAAACGCAGCTGTCGTAACGTGTACAGCATATTGCCTCCAATAAGCTTTTAGGAACGACGGCCACGTCAGAAGTAAAACGGCGCTCCATGTCATCACCCATTTTTTTTGCAGCAGCAGTGAACCGTTCATGTGAAAAGATTTTGGTTCTGTTGTTGTCATTTCTGTCCTGATTTTTCTGGTGACCTCCGATGTCATACGTGTGGGGATGTGTCGTTTGATTGGTCTGTTCTGTGTTTTTCTCTCCAGATTCCAATAATATCTGCCGATCATCTAAGTAGTCACAAGTACTTGACCCAAATGTAGTTCCTGTCAAGAACAGTGAGTGTTCTATGCTGTTAATTATGTTGTTCTTTACCGTGTCTACTTATATTTCTAACTAACACTCAACATGTCTCATTATTTAATTAATCGTGACATGTATACTATAATTTGCTATGTGTAATGTCTCCAATATGAGACTAGAATCAAACGAGGCATCACCCATTTAAGTGATAGCTGAGCTGTCCTAGCAGGCGTAAGGAATAATTCATTGAGGCTTTATTGAGGCTTACCCTGCAAAGGGAACTGAAATACTTTGCATTTCTCTCTGCGTTTCACGAAAAGCCTCCAGGGATTCTCCAAAGAAGTAATGCCCGGCTTCTTTTCTTTCAGATCAAATGAATGTGTGCTGGCACCGTCCAAGCCAAAAGAGTTCAGCCTTTATGTACATAGCGTTGAGAATGTCAAGCAATGGGACAGGAGGGTGTGCTACCTCTCCAGACGGTCCAGAGCGATGCTCTCGTCACACGCGCTAAGATCCAGAGTGTGACAGTGGCCCCTGTGCCATTCACTCGTACATCAATATCAAGAGTCCAACTCACCAAACGTGTTGTTCACAATGTCAATGTTCAGCCAGGTGAACTAGGCTATGGACAGCCATTCTCTGTGTTGACATCCACCTAAGAAAAACATAGCTCTCAAATTCTTAAAATTATCTAGATTGGGTTATTGTCGTTGAATATAATTTCCAACATACAGTACAGTACTGGTACGTTTGTACACCAAGAATCACTTTAATTATCTCGGCTTTGATTATATTTTTTATTAGTACTATTCCGTTTAATCGTTTACAAGATAAATGCCAACATGCACCTTGAATTTAAAATGAGACAGGCACAATAATATTTAAAAAGAGAAAAATTACTAAATGATTGATTATGTACAGTATTCAGTTTTTATGGCTACTAGTTTAACTAGATAATGAAATGAGGGTCATGGACATATGAATGTTCTGGGTATAGATTTACCTTGGAAGCACAGCCAGGCTAGCTTTAATGATTTGCCATGTCCTGTGTCTCATAGGCCATACAGCCAAAACCAGAGTGTTATTTCACCAGTGTTATTCTGTGTTTACCGAAGGTATATGTTTGTATGGCTCCTTTTTAGTAAATTTTTTTTTGTAGATCTCTAAAAATTTGTGATTTATTTTCTATATTGTGAAATTTTTTATCGATTTAAAAAAAAAAGGGGGGGGGGGGTTCTGCCGACTTTTCATCTTAATTTCTCTTGCCAAAAAAAAAAAAAAAAAGGAAGCGAATGTGGGGGTTCCTTTCTCTCCTTGTTTTGCTTGTTTTTCTTTTAAGTTGGGTTTATGAGCTGGAAGGTGTCATTTCTCAAGTCCATCGACTAAAAGCTGGAGAGGCACAGAGCTCTTGGAAATCTAGGGTTTCCTGGTCGTCCCTAGGTGAAGGGAATCCCTGAAACTGTCTGTAAGAAGCACTGTCGAACCACGTTTTGTTGAAGGGACAAACCGATGATTAGGTCTAATAGGTCATTCAAACCACATGTGCACTTGAATGTTTTTTATTTGTCTTAATTATATTACAACCCATCCCAGAATTTAAAAAGTTAACAAAAAACGTAAACATACGATAAACTTTTTTGTTTAAAAAAAAAAAAAAAAAAAAGCACAGATTTTCCTCATGCATGAAGACTTACTGAGGTTTGAGGAAAATGCGGTAACAGGTTTCATATTCGATTATTCTTTCAACTACATTATCAGTTCCTTTTGACATTATGGCAGATTTGTATACTGTCTGTACTGATCTGATTGTAATGTACCTTATAAGCCTTAGATTACAACAATGGGTCCCACCCCAATCAAATGTACTTTCAATCACCATTCAGGCAATGAACACCAATGATATTTTATAGTTCTTACACATACAGCTTATCATGTTTGTTTTTTCTGTCTATGTAAAAGTAACAATTGCTCTCTTAACTTTCATTGAACTCTTGTGTTATGTATTACTTAAGGATTTGAATCTATTTGAGATATGTAGTTGTAGATTTTTTTTTTTGCCTTACTATATATTACTTGACAACATTGATATAGCCGTTGTAGACTTTGAGGTAGTATGACATTCATAACTTTTTCCAACCATATAAAATGATAATGTGTTCAGTCTGTTCAGTTCATTCATATAGCTGGATGTCTCTTTTTTTTTGTTGGAGTTACATTATCTCATTATTTTGTTGATCAAGACCTTTTGATATTGATACAAGGAATTTAATCAGTTAGTTTGCAGCAACTTTAGCAGTTGTGAGTAAAAAACAAAACTAATGTTTTACCTTACTTATATTCTCCTTGTAACATGTCAAAATCATGTTTGAAAATATATTGTATTGAAATATATAGATTGTCCATGTTAAGAGTAAAACTTATTTTCTACTGTATCCATTTTAAAAAGTATGTACTATTGTTTTAGTATTTCTTAAGTTTGCCCTGAATGTCAGGCCAAAATGAATAGTGAGATTGACGGGTCTCTGGTTGTTTGGTGGAAAGTGAGATTAGGTGTGCGTTAAATGGCTTTGCCAAATAGGGGAAGTCAGAAATGCTGCAGATGAATGAGTTCTAACCTAAGGGAGGAAGGTTGACTTTTTGCACTTCTGTATATAGTCAAATGAACAGAGAAAAACATGTATCATAATGAGATATTATTTTGAATAAAAAAGATCTATAATATTAAGGAATTTTGTTAGATTCATTTAAATTAAAATTAGAAGACCAGCTAAACTAAATTTGCTTGCAAAAAGGGCACTAGTTTTTTTGGCCAATGCATTCAGAAAAAGCTATGCGCTTTTTGGCTTTTTATTTCGTGGCTAGAAATTGTCAGGGAGCATGGTAGATTTAAGAAGATATTCTTATGTCACGCTCACTCCCACTCTTCTTGTAGGATGACATATCAAAATGCTGTCCATACAATGTCCAGACATCACAATGTGTCTGCCCCCATGTTGCAGTTACAGGAAAGTGTACTTTGTTGAAGTTTGATTTGACTGCATGTATTAAATGATCAAAAGCATAAACAAAATAAACTGTATATGTAAGGAAAGTTAGCGCATTCAGATTTCAAAAGTAAGAGTAACGTCTACGGTATAACATATAACACTTAGTATTAAGTAATATCCACAATGGAGAATAAAGAAATAAGACTTCAGTCAAGTTGTGCGATAACTTGTGCGATAAAGTTTTTTGTTTTACAAAGAAACTTCATAACAGTTTTAAAAAAAAATTTATTCTAGCAACCATCCACCCCAGCTACATCCACTTAAAGCCAACAACGACTCACATGGCACTGTTCTTGCTTTCAGATGACTTTGCACTCAGCAGGTTAAGGCTCATCACATCAATACAGGACAAAATGCGTCCTATAAACGAATGTAACAGTCATCAGTCGAGGTCAAGTGTTTTCTGACTTGAGGTCGCTGTATAGTATGGAACCAAAGCACCACTTTACTAACCAAGCCATGCTGCCGTATCAGTCTCTCGACTTACACCAACATTTCCCTTTTCTGCTGGGGGCTCATGTATACGCTTTGACTGCTTTTTACCAGTGAGTGCCGCCACTTACATTTTTGCTTGATAGTTGCCACAGAATAATGTACTACTCTTGTCTTCTGATTTGTTTTAAGCACACTTTACTGTTGCTATAATTGACTTTTGCTGTAATGAATACAAAAAAATATGAATAAAACAAAAAGTTGGTTTGCTCATGCAACAAGTTTTGTGGTTTCTCTGTGTGATGCGCTTTGATGTGGAATGTGCATGTGTGGGTGTGTACATGACTTTGTTGTACAGATTGCATATCATAGCACCATCTAGTGGCTAAAGCATATAACAAAAATATCCAGAGACGGGAATTGAACCCAAACTGTTTTAAGATAGTTTCCGAGTGCGCATTATACTTTTGAGGCATTATTTTCCTCTTTAAGTTTGTTATTGCATATGATGATAATTTTTCCAAAGACGAGCCAGTTATGGTTAATGTGAAGCTGTTGTTTCTGATGTTAAGAGGGATAGTAAATCCAGCTGTGCATTGGTACAGGTGTTACCTAATATAGTGTGCAGCCACGCAAACATTTTCATATTTTCATTTTTATTTTTATATATGTATTTTTCATGAAGGTCTTTGTAAATTGCAACCAGCGTAGAACCGAACCACCTGACTTTTTTTAAAGGAACCAGATGTGAACACATTGTAGCTTAGCATACATGCATTAGCTGTATTTGTACATTTTAGAATATTTTATTTTATATGTCTGCTTTCTTTTAAAGCCTGGGTTCATTGGCCGATTTAGCTCCAAATTATATTGCATTATGAACAAGAACAAAACCATACGCCCTCATGAAAGGCTCTATATAGCCTTCTAGCTGTAAAAAAAATTAAAATAGAAATAGTCTACCTCTCAAACCAAAAGGGGTTCAGAGGCTATTGTTATTATTTGGAACAGCCTGCCTGAATATCTAAAGCTAGCAAACTCAGTTACATCTTTGAAATGTTCCCTGATGTCTTTAAAGAAGCCATTCATTGGGATATTGTCATGTTTATTTGTAAGATTATTTAGGCTATGTTATTTTAAGCATTTTTCCCCTTTGGCCTACATAATTTTTCTCCAGGTATAGCAGGCTAACAGTGAACAGAATACATGATCTTGACTCATAAATTATTTCCAAATAATCCTATATCCCATAATGGACAGAAATCGGAAAATAAAATGTGTTTCAGCTCACATACCCTACAATAACCTACAGACAGTAGGCTAGTCAGACAAACCCCAGACAGGCACCGCAATTTCAGACAAGAATGGGCTCGCTCGATTGGCAGATTTTTGTCAAGTTGTGGTTGACTGCGCCTTTAAGAAGACTGGCTCGTGACGCGAGTTGTCCTGCGCTGAGAATGTGGGCAGGAAACGCTGAGCAAGAACAGAGAGAAGTGATCACGCTTCTTAACGCGATTGCACAATACAGGCAATCAAAATGTGTTGTTGCATTTGATTAATGTTCTGTCGTGGTCTTCTTATTCGGATTTGCAATCCTCGGACATCTGAGACCATAATCGATAGCTTTTCCAGTGAGGTTTGTCTCCCATCCGATCGTGAGAGCTGCGTCCTCAGCCTGCCTGGTTTGAAAACATCGGGGCGGCCAGCGGGTGGGAAAGAGGATCCGTGGTCCGTGAAAAGGAGGTGTCTGCTTTCTTTCATAAGCCATGAGGGAGTACAAAGTGGTTGTTTTGGGGTCGGGTGGAGTTGGTAAATCAGCATTGACTGTTCAATTTGTCACTGGATCCTTTATTGAGAAATACGACCCCACGATAGAGGATTTCTACAGAAAAGAGATCGAGGTAGATTCGTCTCCTTCTGTTTTGGAAATACTGGACACGGCAGGAACTGAGCAATTCGCGTCCATGCGAGACCTGTACATCAAAAACGGCCAGGGCTTTATTTTAGTCTACAGTCTGGTAAACCAGCAGAGTTTTCAAGACATCAAACCAATGAGAGACCAGATCATTCGCGTAAAAAGGTACGAGCGAGTCCCTATGATCTTGGTTGGAAACAAAGTGGACTTGGAAGGCGAGAGAGAGGTTTCTTCCGGGGAAGGAAAGGCGCTGGCTCAGGAATGGAATTGCCCGTTCATGGAAACTTCAGCCAAAAATAAGGGATCAGTTGACGAATTGTTCGCCGAAATAGTCAGACAGATGAACTATTCTGCTGTTCCCAGTGCTGGTGATCAGTGCTGTTCATGTGTTCTTCTTTAAACGATTGCAATGTTTCTAGTTGATTAGTCAAGCCCTATCCAAGCCCTGCTTTGATTGTCAATTTGATATCACACAGCCAACTTGTTGAAAACGCATGATACGGTCTCTCATATAGATAGGCCAAGTAGGCCTTCAAGTAAATATATATATTGCTTCCCACATTGTTGTCTTACTGCACACACACTTAAGGACATCGACAAGGACGACAACAATCGATTATGTAAATAGTCTGAAAAGTGTTTACATGACTAAGTACTTGAATGTTTAAGATTTTTTTGTAATTGCTTTGTATATGACACTTCTCTGGAAATGTGCCTCAATAGGAATGTCTTATTGTGAAACCTAAGAGAGACACTTTTTCTTGTTTTTGTTCAAAGATGTGTGATGTATTTTGAGTATTGTGTTTTACACGTCTTCTGGGTGGGTCCTTCTACATTGGTAAAAGGATAGAGCAGCTCCCTCTGCAGAACTGTGAGTAGTCACTTTCAGGGGATTCTGTCCGGCTAAAGGAAACGGCAGAAAAACCCCTGCCTTGTTTCCGTTTTATAGTAGCGCTCTCTTTAAACGACCAGGGGAGTCTTGCAGCACTCACTGGAAACAAATTTCAACACAAGAGGAGTGGCAGAGCAACAACCATGAATGGAATAGGCTGCATCACCTGCTGAAAAGCACCCTGAGAAGGCTATCTCCATATCTAGCTCTGCGCCGCGGACTGTAAGTGGTTCGAAATCTATATTGTCTCTTTCATTTGGTCAGATTACCGTGGATTTATTACAGAATTTGCACTTCTGCTGTGTCACTCCTCAGTGTGCACAAATAAGGACCTTTGGTGCGTCACTGTCCTGATGTGGGGTAAGACAGGACCCCATGTCAAGTGCCTTCCTAAAGAGAACTCCTGTATCTGACTGTGCCAACGGATGAGCCCTCCTCCCTCTACAGAGCGTCTTGATGGCAATCACAAAACTTAGGCTGTTTCACACCTTTTACTTGTTGTAACGCAGTTTGAGTTCGGTTTAAAAGTGAAAGAGAAGCCTACTTCCTTTTTAGAAATGTTTTTTTGTTTTTTTTCTTCGGTTGGGACTTTGACTAACTTCTATATCAGGTCAGAGTTTGGCACTGTTTTATTAAGTGGTACTTTTCCACCTAGAACACAAACCCACACTGCATAGTTGGGTTCAGTGAATGGCAAGCCATGGCTGTGTTTTAGCTTATTTTGTCTTACTAAAATGTGAAACTCTTGACGCAATTGTAATTTCCACCTCAGATCAACCTTCTACCATCCACTTGTCTGGTTTGAAAGACTTTTAATACAAAAAAAAACCATTTTATCTAACATTTTTGTGTGTTCTTCCTGTTTCAGTTATGACTTGTACGCACTTCATCTTTCAGACAATTGAGAACATAGGCTACAGCTTTAGTCTGAGAGGAAATAGTATTCTAATCATATTACATTTTTGACCTTGCCATGCAATGCAATACTATTTGTATCCTAAAGTATAATAGACTGATTATTATCCCATAATGAATGTATTTACGTTTCCCATTAGAATGACAGAACTAAAGAGAGGTGTTTGGGACTTTACAGAGATTTACAGAGGGGAATCAATGTGTCCAGTTGTTTATGTAGTGGGCAGGGGCTCCAGTAAGTGGTGGCTATGGGCTTTGAGCTGCTGCCCCCCCCCCCACACACACACACACACATGTTTTCTAGACGGTTGGACGGGACAGACAGGGCCTTCTGTGTCTGCCGGCCGCTCAGCCCCACCAGCCAGTGACAAACAGATGAGGATTTGTACCCCTTCTCTTCCCAGGCTGGCCAATGGGCTGGAGCCAGAAGGATCCCCAAACCAGACAGAGCCACCTTATGATTCAATGCCCTGTGCCAAACGTAACGGCCACTTGAGGTTGTACATAAACATCGTGTTGTTCTCATTCGTTTCGGAGACACCTTTTCATTTGCGTTGGGCTAATCAAACATCCAAGGTCTTCTGGATGCTGAGATTAAAACTCCGCAGACATAACTAATTGTGTTGTTAATGAGCTCACCTATCCATGCAGATAAATCATTTGCCGGGTGAGGTGCCAGATGGGAAATCGTCCTGATGAGTTGTTAGCTTCTGTTTTATTTTGCATGTAGCTTCATGAGAAGATATGAAAGAATAGCCACCGCATGCGAAAGGGTCTGATGGGAACTGATTAACTGTGAGAAGAAACGGACAGGAGGGAGAGCGTGTCATCATATGGAGAGCAGTCTTCACCTCGCTGCGTGTACGGTACAGAACGTATACATTATGCATGGGCCCCGAGCGGGTTTCAGATGAGTCGTGACAGTGAAATGGAGGTACGGAAATGGATTCCCCGGGTCTTTCTCTGGGCAGGAATGTCCCAGTAGGCCGCGGAGCTAACTGGGCCTCCACGCCTCCCGGGGGGTGGGGGGGGGGGGGTTCTCGTCATGTGACCTGCAGTGTGCATCACCCAGGCTCCTGGGTGACCCCAGCGACCCTTCACTCCCGATGGCGGACGATAGGCTCTCTAACTACACCCGCTATGCACCGCTGTATATATAGTGACCTCTTTACGCATTCCTAGGCTCAGTAACAACAAAAAGAGGAACTGTTATTGTCGTAATTCTATGAATGATATTGAAGCATGGTGGGCACTCGCCTCTGAAGGAAATGGAAGTTTTATCTCCCATAAGAGCAGAGACTTATCAGGTGTTCCTGGTCTAAACAAAGGTCACTGTAAATCGAGGGTGACCGGTTTTCTCCTTTAAAACACCTTCTATTTCTCATGCAAATCAGTACAAGATCTTACATAAGATATCATCAGGATCCTATCCCTCCTCTGCCAAACGAATGAGTGTTAGACCAAGAAATGTGGACAAACTGGTTCTTTGTTGCTATTTAGCATTTCGTCATCCCTCAGCGTCCTATGTGTGACAACCAACCTGCATCAGCTCTGTACATCTCAATGTGAGACAGATGTCTATGAGGCATGGTTGCTATGTGAAAGCAATTCAATAGCCCACGCCGCTAAGAAGCTTGTTAAGCAACTGTGTGAGTCAACACACTGGGCTGAAAAAAACAATGGCCTGGAGTCTTTTCCTGAGCACATTGGCTACCTGTCTGTTTTGTGTTGCAACTTCTGCTATTCATGAGCTGTTGTAAGCTGTCTGGAAAAGAGCAACGGCGTTAAGCCAATTTTTTTTTCTTCTCAAGCATCTAGCCAGTCTCCAAATTATCCGCAGCCTTTTAGCCTTTCAACCCCACAGCTTACAGAGATTTTGCGTCTTTAACTGCAGCATAACCTTTAGCAGATTAGCATTAATGTCGCGGCCTGTGACTTAGTCACACGGACAAAGAGCGCGTCTGTGTGTCGGCTCGGTAGCATTGCTGCACAGAGGAAGGGAAGGGTGGATCAGTGGAGAACTTCCTGTCTTGAGGCAACTTCTGCATCAGAAGTTACGCCGTGTCGCAACATTTGATTTGTAACGCGTAAAAAACCGGGTGGCACCGCTGAGGAAATCGACCAGCCGGGAATCGATGACACTGGGGGGGCGGGGCATGTCAAGTCCGGGTCAGGTCAAGATGGGGGAGAGCAAGACCCTGTCCCCCAGAGGGAAGACCCCCCCCCCCACACACAAGGCTCTCCGAAACACAGAAGTGTGAACTAAGTGCAGCGAGAGGGGAAGCTGGCAAAGATGATAACAGAAGGAAAGGAG
>JAVQIZ010221972.1:0-10378 GCA_036023535.2 Galaxias brevipinnis | reverse complement strand
TGCAAAATCTCAAGTTGAGATGATAAGCTGGCCAGACTACTTTGCAATTTATCTCACTTAAGTTCCTGTAGCCGCTAGCAGCTGGTGGCCGTATCAGATTCCCCCCGGTGCAGAAAGCGTCTTCCAGGCCAGCTCAGTGATGAGCACTACAGCCAGTCTGTGAAGGCCCTGGGGCTGGTGATGATGGGGTGAAATAACGGCCAGACTGCTCATCAGCTGCTCCCTTTCCACGCTTAACAAAGCAGTATTCAGACCCATCGCGCTGGGCAAAAGTATAAACTTTGAAACCCAATCGATGACGTTATGTCAAACTACAGTGTTTCATTTTTCATTTAATGGTTTGGCGAACACCCAAAGGGGGTTTTCCAAAGGGGGTCAACTAAATGAGGATTAACAGTTAAGAACTAAATTATCTTGATTCCTGCCGTCAAATACTAGCCCTTCTGGTCAAACCAGTGGTGCTGTTTTTGAATATATCTTTCTAAAAGACACGGCAATAACTTGTTAAAATGGCAGAGAAGGAGTACCATTGCTCTGGACATAGAGATCTTATCGAGTTATTATGCATTTCCTGTGATAAAATACACTTAAATTATATTTAACACACATTTTCAGCATTCTATATGATGGCTCTCTTCTCTGCTGTAGAAAATGCAAAAATGTAGCCTTTGTGATTCAAAACAGGTCTGACATTTTGTGTGACACAGTACAGCTTCCTGAGTGAGGTTCGTTCCATTGCAACCAGGGTATTGTCCTATCTTGGTTATTATGTTATTTTAATACTTTTGCATCTCTGCTAAAGCTATTTACGCTGAGTGGGATTTCTAACTCAATCATACAGCTACAGCCAGGTATAAAAAAAAGGAATGTTCAATATGGAATATAGAAATGACTCAAAGACTGCTAGCATGGAACAGAGTGAAAGTTTTTTTTGTCAAAGCTCAAGGGAACTGTTTTATTACACAACTTCAATCTAATTAAGGGCTCAGCCTATGTTTCTAAGGAAACCCACTAGCAATACGTAATATAACAGTACCTGTAGGCTGTCGCCGATCACTGCCCGTGGCAGCTATAGGCAATCTTGTGTTACAAACAAGATGAGACCAAATACACATTAGGCATAATAAAAGTACAAAACCAAATAATTTAAATTGAATATCCCCTATATATCCTGCCAGACGATTGCATGATTTTCTGTGCTTTAGACTAAAGGAATTAACTGGTGCAGCCCTGTAAGGATGTAATATTCTCTGGACTCGTTGCTCCACGTATAATTAGAGCAAGGAGACTACATCAGACAACGCATCATAATCAGAAACATAAAAGGTGCCTATTAACACTCAGCTGATTTCAAATCCTAGACCCCCCCCCACCAACGTGTCAAATCAAAACTTTGCCATACCTGCTTATTTTACATAATAAGAGAGCAATTATGTCATGTAGTTCCTGTGTCCTCTGCCAACTTTCTCAAAGATTTCTTGAGATGGGATTCATCACTGCTGCCCTTCCTCTTAACCACTAACGCTGCGGAGAGCCTGAAACACGTTCTTGTTTCTTGCTGCACAACATACAATAAAAGGATTAGGCTACATACTAAATGTGTGGGTGCTCTGGTGTTGTTGATTATGTGATGGCACTCATTACCCATTGTAGATATTTGAGGTGAGCACGCCAGTTTCTTTCTTTCTTTTTTTTTCTTTTTTTTACTTCCTCTAAACCACCTTGCTGTTTCCTTTCAGAAGACCCACCATGTCTTAATAAACTCCAAGAACAACAATGCAATTCCAACAACAATGCAAATCCAACAAGAACAACAATGCAATTCCAGCAAGAACAACGATGCAATTCTAACAACAACAACAAAATGCAATTCCAACAACAGCAATGCAATTCCAACAACAAGAACAATGCAATTCCAACAACAACAATGACCGAATAGACAACCCGATGTGTTGTGGACTCTCAGGCCCACATCTCTATTAACCTCTGAATGGTGACGAGCGTTAACTTGGTCCATTTGACTAAATCAGCCTCACTTAAATACGGATGCAAACCATTTAATCATTCATTTGTCATTCAAATCAGAATGCTAGTCCTACATTAACAAATAGTGTGTATAACAATTATTATGTGATAAACAGTGTAGAGGTTTTTCCCTAGTCAAACTACAAATTCCAGTTGTACTAGCCTAATTCACTAACAAAAACGCAGAATCTACATTTCAAACCGATGGCTAGACACAGGCATGGCTGCCTTAATTTAGTATCGTATAAGCTTGCAAACTGTTATTAGGTTATGAGGAAAGTTGCATGGGAATTCAAATACTGCAGGATAAGTACTTTCTCTCACTGAGATGGTCAAACACTGCAGGATAAGTACTTTCTCTCAATGAGATGGTCAAATACTGTAGGATAAGTACCTTCTCTCACTGAGATGGTCAAACACTGCAGGATAAGTACTTTCTCTCAATGAGATGGTCAAATACTGTAGGATAAGTACTTTCTCTCACTGAGAAGGTCAAATACTGTAGGATAAGTACTTTGTCTCACTGAGATGGTCAAACACTGTAGGAAAAGTACTTTCTCTCACTGAGATAGTCAAACACTGCAGGATAAGTACTTTCTCTCAATGAGATGGTCAAATACTGTAGAATAAGTACTTTCTCTCACTGAGATTGTCAAACACTGCAGGATAAGTACTTTCTCTCACTGAGATGGTCAAATACTGTAGGATAAAGCAGAGGTTGTAGATTGACAGAAGGTCAGACCTGGTTTGCCTTGGGTGACTGCACACTATATGTCTGATGGACGGGAGCAGCTGAGGAAAGAAGCAGGTCTGTTTCATGAGAACTGTGCCAGGGAGATAGTGTCACCGACACTGTTATGTAGCATAAGGACACCAACAGTACCCAACCGTTCTTGAGTCAAAGTCTTACGTCCAAATGTTCCCCTGGCAACAGCCTTCTGGCAAAGTGACTTTGATTTTTTAATGAATGTCTGTATTTGTCTTAAGTGCACTAATGAAGCAAAGTAGGTTACCTTTTAAAAAGAAATGAGGTTGATTGATGACTTCTAAAACGTAATATTCACTTGATAGCTTAACATGTTCAACAACCTTCAGGCAAGGTCAGTTGTGAAACGAAAAATGACCCAGATGGGCTTAAGAATTGAGTAAAAAAAAAAATAAAAAAAACTTTTAAACACAACACGATCGAGTTACGAATCCATTCGCCATGTTGTGTTGCTTGCCAATGGAGTTGCCCTAATAAACAACAAACAAAGCTGAATAGGCAGGATGGGTAATGGCCTCCCCCATGGACATGTGATGCAATCTAAGGAATCAGTTAGTGTGGTCATAGGTCTACCTCAGATAAGGCCATCTGAATTCTTAGCAGAGAGCTGCCCAGAGGGGGGGTGGGGGTGGGGGGGTGCGGACACAGCAGGACACGACGCAGCATGTGAAGGCTGTGGATTTCCATGCCTGTGTTCATGATATGGTGTTTCGCACACACTGAGGCTGGCGTAAGTTAGGGACTGATCAAGGAAATCGCCTTTTCGCACAGCAGTGCTTCCATATGTACCGCAAAAAAGAACAGGGATAGTGTTTGTGTGGCTTTAATCAGCGAGACGGGTGTTAAAGCTGGAGGCCTGCCCATGCCAAGCTGTGTTTGAGATGGGACTGACACGCTCGTCCTTCTGAAACGCTAGCGCTTTACCCAGAGAGTTCACGCAGTGGAAGATACAAAGTAAATTAGCCGTATGTGTGTCTGCCGTGTAACAGGCCTGAAGCTGAACCACACCACAACCAAATGGCTCAAAACCCTTTTCAATAATATAATAAGCACTAAACTATTATTATATGGCGTATGACATTTTCTAATCTCAGGCCTTGTCAGCGTCCGTGGAAAACAAAGACTTTTGTACCTAAGCATAAACTAAAAAATAGGCCTATGCTTATTGCCTTTCAAATCCAGACCACTAGGGAGTTACATTTGTTTAACCTACACAACAGTCCAATGTACTGTATAATAGCAAAAGGTTACAGCCATAAAGTAACTTAGTAGATAGGACATCCTAAAACATAAAGCAACTGTGTAACAAACCAAAATTAAGATTTTCAATAAAATATCAATAGACATGACAAAACATTGGTAGAAATACAATGACAAGATTGTACGAAAACAACATCAAGCCTATCTTTAAATTTACTTGATAAAGCGGTAAAACTATTTTATTTTCAATATTCTGCCAGACAAATTAAAAGCTAAGCATTTATTCTGACAGATCGCAATCTACAAATCTAATGTCTTACCTACAGTGAGCACAGTATTGACTTTCAGCTGGCCCTGTTTTGTTGTTTTGCAGGAAGTATAGCCAAACGGGAGGTCAGTGAAGTGTCAATCACAGCAAAGAACCCCAGCAGGAGTGAGTTCACCTCAATCACAACTGTAATATCAAGTTACCTCAGGTGATCTACTGTGTCTGATAGAGGCCGTCAATATACTCAATCGTCAAAGATGAAAATATAGATATTGTGCATAGCATTACACCGCTTTGACTATTGAACAGACAACCAACAAATAAAAAAGAATGGATTCGCTTAAGATACCTGGAATTGATCAGGTAATAGACTCAGTCAGAAGCCAACAGGTAATAAGCTATGAGTTACAAATATTAAAGTCTCCAGTCTTGAATAGAGAAAAATAACACACTATCACATCGGTAGGAATTTCACAGTTACTACTGTGATTTTTCTCTAAACTCTTAACACATTTGTTTGATAGGTTCGTAGAACATAAATTAGACGCTATATTTGTCCCATGTCAAAGGAACGGATCCACTTATAAATGTATTTTTGGCAATTGATTCTAGGCCCAGGCCTACTCGCCTGTTAACCTATCTGAAAGCGCAGCTATAAATACCCATGTGATTCCAGCAGGGGTTATACAGAGTCACAGGTTATTTGGGGACTATGCTAATATCTTTCACAGGCTGTCTCCTCGGAAACGTCAAGAATATGAAATGTCACCTGCAGACAGGCCAGTTGAATTAGAGGTTACTGTCCTCAACAACCTCACAGTAAGTTGACAGTGAAAGACTACAAAATACAGTAGCCAAACAGGCACCAGTTACCTAGGAATTGGTTAAAGTATGAGCCATGTGATAAAGTTCTGTAATAGCATCCTAATGTTTTATTAAACGGTAGGTTGGAAGGCACTATCGGACGGAAGGTCATGGGCAACAGAAACAACGTACTTTCAGTCAATGCTCAAATAAATATGTTGTAAGTAGTACCCCCCTTTTCTTAAAAATGGGCGTCACCTGATTTGAACTCAATTGAGGCTAACGCCGTAGCTTCGCTACTATGTGTCTGACATAGTGACCGCAGGGAGAGAGATGGCATCATTTGTATTATGTACAAACATATCTGCTTATTACAAATTGACGGGCATATTGCTGTAGGATTAAAGGTTAGATTTTGTTTACTAACGGTGGCGTAAACCCTTAGGTGGGCAAAATACATGTCGTTCCGTATAAAGAAGATAATTGTATACAACTTGCTGGCTTGCTCGCTATGCAAATGACAGACAGAGCTTATGCACATCAACACGTCCAAACTGCGATGTCAACGGCAGAACAACGTTAGCACAAAAAATGCCGGTGACCACATTCGAAGGCGACTTCATGATCTGCACGAGTGTAGATGTTTTAAACTGATTTTGTGTATGTTTACGAAGTATCTGTATGAGCCTGACCGTTGTGCGTACAAACAGGGTGGGTTTTAGCGAATCTACTAGGCACAACTATGCCGTAAAACCCGATTTACCTCCTTTTGAAGTCCTTTTCGTACTGTTTGAGATAGGGATCCATTTGTAGAAGGCTGTCAAGCTCTGGAACTGTAACATTATCCTCTGGATCTGCCATGGTTTCTATAGTCGAAACCAATCGAGCACCGACTGTGTGGGATATCAAACACAATGACAGCTCCAGTGTCTGTGCACACAAGCTTTATAATGCGCGAGCTGGGAACCGGAGACAACGCCAAATCATGATCAAATTGAATACGCCCATTTTATCGCTTTTTAGATTGTGTCTGATACAAATAATATTGGGCGGTAGATGTTCACATTTTAGACCCCATTTATCGTGATACACTGTATCTTTAAGATGACAGTATATGAGTGTGAGCATTTGAAACGTCAAGAAAAACAGAACAGAAGGTTGTCACCGGCTATGACCTCAATGTTAAGGAAAAAGTCGTTGAACTTTTCGTATGCAAGTTGAACATTTCGTATGCAATAATAAGTAATACTTCATCATAGTTAAAACCTTATGTCAATCTTTATATATTTTTTGTTTCCAATCTGGTATCTAACAATTTTAGCATCTTAATTATTATAGGAAATGCATGACACCTTACTAGTATTTCCCCTTCTATCAACCACAGACTAGCACTTACGCAATGCTTGAAGATGATTTGTTTTATGCTATTTTGTGTTTCTTGCGTTAGAGCACTAACACACAAATATTTACTTGAGCGCAACAACCCCTGTTTACTCCTTGCAGCAATCCAAGTATAATCCCTTTGAACCTTTTCAGCACTCCATGCATTTAAGTGAAAGACTTTTTTGACAACCACCCCCTTTTTTATGGCTAACTAAGTGAAACAGACAGTACTAAAAAACCCCAAAACTCAAATATTTAACATGAGGCCAGAAAGGAGTCCTGCTGTGCTTATATCTTTAAGGTTTCATTTAGGCCTATATGCATGGTTCCTCCGAACCCACCTAGACTGCATATGCTTCAATTACAACTTCAAAGACAGCCGCTGCCTATTTGAGCAGTTTATCAGTCACTTTCTTAATTATACTTGGTTTTAATTGACTGCAATGCCTTCCATATGCTGTGCGTTTGATTGCAAAAGAGTTCTATGAAATGCCAGCTGGCATTGCTTCAATCAAATGAAATCGCATTGATTTGGGCAAAGTTTGTTTCAATGTCAACGTTGTTTTTTTTTTTACATTGCCACATTGTGGCAATCTGTTCACCATTGAAAACAGGTTGCAGAAAGCATTCCAATTACATATTCAGAGAAGACCATACATTCAAAATAGACAAACATGCTGGTTTATGGTCTAGTAGTATGTGTATATACAGTATACTATACAATGCAAGGGTTGTAATGGGAAGAGTTTCAATATGACTATAACCTGTCAACGTATGGTTTCCTATCATCTGTGTGTATGATCCTCCTTTAAACTGGTGTGTGTATGTATGAATATGTAAATATATATATATATATATACATACACACACACACACACACACACGTAAACAGCACAGACATGCTACAAGCATTTTAATATTTCAAAAGAGTCATAATCTCATGATTCAGACAACTTTTCACAATGAAAAAATAATTATTACTCAAGCGATATGGTGGCGCTGCAAACCAAATAGATGGTGCATCCATTTTAGGGTCCAGTAAAAACATAGGTCAGCGACATGATCATTAACTACGGCAGTCTGATCTTTGATCACCTCATAGGATAGGCCCTGTCCTTACTCGCACTATTCTTCAGAAGTATTTTTCAACTGGCAGAAAACACTGAAACTGTATAAAACAGAAAACTAGTAGCAGCTCACAAAGCAGCTGGACTCAGAAGGGGAAAAAGTGTATTTTTCATGTTTTGGTTTTTCATTCTCAGGGAAAGGAAAGCTGACAAACCAATCAGCACAAGGCCTTGTCAGTGTCTGTGGAAGACAAAGGCGTTCGTACCAAAGGATAAACTCAAAAATAAATATCATTAATGCCTTTAAAGTCCATATCACCTGAACCATTTTGGTAAAAAGATTTGCTCGACCTATGAAACAGTTCTAAATGCAAGTGAAGATAAAAAAATAAAACATTTTTAAACTGAGCAGAACCTGACAAAACAACTTAGAGAGAATCTGTTATGCTTTTTTCCTCCATTTTGTTTGATGTGGAACTGATTGTATGGCAAACGAGTGTGGCGGGGAGGCTGCAGTTGAAGTGAAGCACATTCTGACAGGCAACGTGGCTAGTTGGTTAAACCCTGGAAGCATAATTCCAAACCTGTCTGGCTTGTCCACAACCAAACAACCTCAATGTAAAAAAAATAAAAAAAAGAGAAGAAAATATATGAAAATATGCAATGCAAATTGCAGTATGTGTTGAACTTGAGACCCTGGCAGGGAAGTTGCTGTTCCCTATTTGTGCCGGCATTATTCTGCTCCGCTGAGCGTGACGCCTGCCACAGTGGAGACACTGGGCATGAGCTCCCATCAGACGTTACGCTATCGTCCCAGGAGGACGGTAACCAGGGCGAGACCACCTGGCTCGGGGGGGGGGGGTGTCACCCCCCCTCCCTCCCTACCTACCTACACTGACCTTCCTGACAACTGACTCAGTCATGGATGGAGGAGTAATCATACCCTGTTCGTAAACACATTTCAGTGGGGTGCATTGTACGTTTGTGGGGTTTTCACTGTTAATGCAACTTACTCTGCGTTATTGTGTTCTATTGCAAATGGTGGTTTCAACGTCATTTCATATTAATGAAACATTGGCTATCAGTAGGAAACACAACATTTTTGGGGGGGGGGTTGTGGCTGGAAACTTAGCTATCACTGATATTTGTAGAAGGCTCCTTCTTTTTTTGCGGGGGGGAGGGGAGAGGGTTTAAACAGATTTAGCTGTCAAACAGACCCTGAGTCAGCGTTCCTTTTAGTGAACTAAAATAGGCAAATGTCTGTTTGTTTACTTGGATACCTTGAGCATCAATCAAATTGAACGAATGCAGGAGGAAAGACAATGGTTGTCAACTGCAAACTTCTAATGCCAAGCAAAGATTCAAAGTAACTGGTAGTGCGTGTGGAAGGGGACATTATTAGGGGATTTGTTGTTCGCTCCCAAAACATTTCTCATTAAAATGTCAGTAAATTTGATATTTTGCTACCAAATAGTGTCAAACCTCTTTACATTCTGGGGTTAAATATTTACCATCATTCAGGTACACACTGTGCAGGCTTTAATTCTTTCTCTCCACAAAATGAAAGATTCATAGGATAGATGGGATAAAATACTGGCATTTGAAAAAGAAAATCCATAAGAAAACCTTAATATAATGCATCATGCTTTTGAAACACACATCTCAATGTCTCATCACGTGCTATCCAGTGTAGCAAATCCTCTCACATTTCTGTAATCAAAGATATTTGATGTAGTCCTAGTATGTTCCCTGATATGTAAGGTGAGAGCAGTGAAGCATGTTTTTTTGCTGTGAATGGATTATTCAAGATGGGAATTAATTTAAAAAAAATTCTACTATTGAAACAGCTTTACATCTATAGACGATATCCTGAGAGTTTTAGACATACAGGAAGAGCGTGACATAGAGAACCAAACATATATGATTTAACAAAGGCAAGGAATCCTGCTTGTTGTTTTTCTTAAAATCAAATTATACAAACTATACCTTGCAGTTACTGATTGCCATTATAATGTGCTCACACTATAAGTATATATAAATACACTGCTTTGCTTGATTGTTTACAGTCCTCACTGTAATAGACAATTAGTTTGTGTGGACATCCCTGCTTGTGTAATGCATTCCATGAGATACACACATAATGAGACAAAGAAAATAATCTAACCCCCTCTCACATCATGGATAGCAATTATTCCTATGAAAATAGGCTAAATAATTTTTTTGTCAGCTGTTGCTTTTGTTACATGGTTAGTAGCCTACACTGTATAGAAGTTTAGTATCAATTTTATTTTAATAGATACACTATCCTTAAATACTGACTTGATCTTCACAGGATGCAGAATAGTTCCCCTATGTTGAGTATCAAATTAGATTTCAGGGATTTCTTTTGCTGAAATACTACAGGGCATAACTCCCATGGAAGCCACTTCCTTTGAACGCTCGCTACTATGGCGAGAAGGTTAACACTGAGCAATAAAGCCAGGCAGGGAAAATGGGAACGTGGCTAATGAGGGGCGATACGATTCGTTCTGGGCCTCAATTCCGAGGATGGAGGAGCTGGGGGGTCTCAGGTATAACCCGAGAATGCCACGAGGGGAGAGAGGGCCTTAATGAAAGACATTAGAGGAAGAGGAAGAGGCTGATCTCCTTAGCCTTCTCCGGTCCAGAGTTGAGGTGCAATTTCAAAGAGCCTTGCGCTGACTTATGTATTCTGGGCCTTGCGTGCTCCTAGACGAGGTGTCACTACGGTTACCTTTCTGTCGCCCGCATATGTTTGGAGACTCGGGGGGGGGGGGGGGGGGGGGGGGGGGGGGGGGGGGGGGGGGGGGGGGGGGGGGGGGGGGGGGGGGGGGGGGGGGGGGGGGG
>JAVQIZ010221957.1:0-18803 GCA_036023535.2 Galaxias brevipinnis | reverse complement strand
CCCCCCACTATACATCCTACTTTCTGTTCAGAGAGAACTAAAGACATCCCCTGTTGAGAGAAGATGGAAGCTGACATGTACAAGCTACACCCCCACCCTGTGGTGGCCCAGGGAGAGTTGAAGAGGTGCAGCAGGGTCCTCGTGCCCACACCGGCACCCTGAGGGAAACACAAGCCTCTGAATGGAAATGATAACAAAGAGAGATGCAAGACAGGAGAGGTACAAGCCGCTCTTTGAAGATGCAAAGGAGACATAGCTGTCATCACTCCTCCCACAGCGGTTACCTAACCTGACTGAGCTATACGCTCCGTCAACACGCATTCATACCTGAGGGATTCCTTGTTGGATCAAACAGAACTTGCACAGTGTGTTCTTGTAGTTTCCACTGACCAGAGAGCAGCTCTCTGTATAGTGGGATAGAGGGAATACACTTCCTTACATATTTAATACATTACAAATACAAGAAGACAAAGGTGCACACTGCTGTTCTAGGGTCTTTATATTGTTTCAAAAACATATTCTGATCAGTTTTTTTAGGCACTGTCCTTTATTTGCTTGGTTAGAAGACATGCATGGCCATCTGTGGCTTCTTCTTCTCTGAAACGTAACAGTCAAGATTTAGGGTATGCTGTATAGCCATCTGGTGGATAAACAAATCCCTACCACAGAATCAAGGGGAAAATGACTTGATCGTTGTGCTACTAAATTCTGAACTGACGCAATATGAAATAGGCCTACAATGCATTAAGCAACTCATGATGTTGCGATTGGTTATCCAAACAGATGACCAAAAACCGTTTAAAATAATAATTATGCTTCTCGCAGACTACATCTGTGCTGTTTAAAGCAAGAAACCTTCATTTAAATGAATCCATTATCATCGAGAAAAAGAAAAAAAAAAGTCAAACATTCCAGATGCAGCTAACAAACATAGCACTGGACCATGGAGCGATGGAACAGGGTGGCATGGTCTGATGAATCACCTTTTCTTCTGGATTATGTGGATGGCCGGGTGCATGGGTGTCGTTTACCTGGGGAAGAGATGGCACCAGGATGCACTATGGGAAGAAGGCAAGCCGGTGGAGGCAGTGTGATGCTCTGGGCAATGTTCTGCTGGGAAACCTTGGGCCCTGGCAGTTATGTGGGTGTTACTTTGACACCTACCACCTATCAAAACATTGCTGCAGACCAAGTACACCCTTTTAAGGCAACAGCATTCTCTGATGGCAGTGGACTCTCAGCCGGATAATGCGCCCCGCCACATTGCAAAAAAATTGTGCAGGAATGATTTGAGGAACATGACACAGTTCAAGATGTTGACTTGGCCTCCAAATTCCCCAGATCTCAATGCGATCGAGCATCCGTGGGATGTGCTGGAACAAGTCTGATCCATGGAGGCTCCACCTTGCAATTTACAGGACTTAAAGGATCTGCTGCTAAAGTATTGGTGCCAGATACCAACTTCAGAGGTCTTGTGGAGTCCATGCCTCGATGGGTCAGAGCTGTTTTGGCAGCACGAGGGGGACCTACACAATATAAGGCAGGTGGTTTAAATGTTGTGGCTGATCGATGTATATCTTCATTTCTTGAGACAGTGAACTCGCTTGTCACGAATTACACTCCACAGTGGGACCAACTTTACATCAAAGAGTGTGATACTTTGACAGAAGAACCCTTTGATATGGTAGTCTACTCTTCAGAGAGAAAAATGATGGTATAGTCTATTAGTCTGATAAATACCAAGGTGAATTTCAGGTCATTGTCATGAGACCACAGCTTCTAAATTCGCACAGACAGATTTGTGGCAGATTTGCTTTGTCCGATTTCTTGATCAGTAGGCCCCAGGCCATTCCGTGTAGTCTGGAAGTGAGAAGTTTCTGTAGCTTCTCGACCCAGAGATAGACATAGGGAAGAAAATCTAAATATTCAAAGGTTTACCAGGCTAGCTATTTTATGGCAAACATTCCAGTCAATACCGCCAACTAATCGTACATTATGTCTTAGGTCATTCACTACTTGTTTTGGGATCTCTCCAGTTCATACTGTATGATTTATCTAAACCACTCTTCACTTTCACCTTCAATGTGTAATAATACTAAACTTCACAGTGAAACTCTTGTCAGTCACATATCAACTGACAGGCCTGTTACACAGAAAAAACACCCCTGCAGGGATCATGAGTGTCACTAGCACCCTCTGCTGGCAGGTGATAACACTGTCACTTAAATGAAGACACCAGCCAGACACCGCAGGCTAGACATCAGGTTAAGCCTTTTCCATCATTTTTACTACAATAACTTATCTCAATGAAGACATTCTTAGCTTAATTACACCCTGGTCTTCTAAGTGACCTCAATCCCACCCTGGCTTGTCTGTCCCTATGGTCTTACTGGTGTTGTGTCAGATTCCATCCTCACCTTGGAACCTCATCCCTTTCTCCCACCCATAAAAACATCTTTAGACTCAAGTCTCAGGCCATCAACAAGACGCTGAAACATCAAGCCATGCTTTCCTTCCCTCACGCCTGGATTACTGCGTTTAAAAAACATTCACATTTTTCAATCCAGTCTGAAAACTCACTTGTTTTCCTTAGTTTACCCCTTTGTTCTCTTTGTAGTGTTCTTGAGTTACTAGAAAGGCAAAAATAAATCCCATGTATTATGAAAGCACTGCACCCACTTTAAATAGGAGTTACTGACATGGGTCTGAAGTTATACAAAAAAACTCACATTTTTAATATAAGAGCAATGCAGGCAGTCCAAAGAAAATTATCACAAAAAAACAGCTTTAGGTTTATAAAAAAATGGTTTTTTTTTAACAATTCCATTTTTCAGTATAAAACATTTCGGAATTCTCTGGCCAATCAAACAAATACACTGTCAGAACATGACAAAAAAAAAGAAGTTATGAACTGTCCTGGGTCAGAATCTAAAATCACATACCTTCATCTGTTATTATTTAAATTTGTATGTAATCTTGGGGAATATTATAATAACACAAAGTCTAACAAACACTCTTTTCGGTAGCTATAATATTAATAACAATAAAAAAAGAATGAGTGAGGACTCCTGGTCCGCTATCTAAAGAGTCTATGCAGTCTTCTGCTGGCCCTTCTTGCCGATCAGGGACTTGTGGATGTGGGGGATCACGCCTGCAAACAACAACACAACAGCCATGAGAATTGGCAACATCCAGTCTGAAGTGCACAGGTGTGGGTACAGCTAACTGAAACGGTTGTCACAGCCAGGGTAGGTGCCTGATTTAGCGCTTTGAGATTGTTTTTACAATGTAAAAGCATGTTACAAATAAAATGTTGAATTAATAATAGAGCAAAGTAACTGTGCGTGAAATGTTAGGTGTGTGAGAGAGGTTAGGATACGTTTAGAGTGTAAACGTGTGTGTGCGTGTGTGTGTGGGGGTACAGGTGAACTGACCTCCTCCAGCGATGGTGGCCTTGATGAGCGAATCCAGCTCCTCGTCACCACGGATGGCGAGTTGCAAGTGGCGCGGCGTGATACGCTTCACCTTCAGATCTTTGGAGGCGTTACCCGCCAACTCTAGTACCTGGACGCACACAGGGGACAGGAAGGGGTTAAACACACAAGACTCCTAATCCGCTCTGAATTTATGGCATGATATGTTAACGGTTTAGGAGCAATAATAACAACAATGTGATAATAGAACCACCATATCACAGATTGTGTAAAATCTCAGGTAAGACTATTTTGTTAGGGCTTCAATGGAAATTGAACTAGAATGAAAACAATGATAATGACCCTATAACAGGACACTAGCTGACAGAAAGCAGCTAGTCCCATGACCCTTACCTCAGCGGTCAGGTATTGACCCTAACCCTAGCTGTGACCCTTTCCTCAGGTATTGACACTAACCCTAGCTGTGACCCTTACCTCAGTGATCAGGTATTGACCCTAGCTGTGACCCTTACCTCAGCGGTCAGGTATTGATCCTAACCCTAGCTGTGACCCTTACCCCAGCAGTCAGGTATTGACCCTAGCTGTGAGCCTCACCCCAGCTGTCAGGTATTGACCCTAGCTTTAACCGTTAGCTCAGTGGTCAGGTATAGACACTAATCCTAGCTGTGACCCTTACCTCAGCGGTCAGGTATTGACACTAATCCTAGCTGTGACCCTTACCTCAGTGGTCAGGTATAGACACTAATCCTAGCTGTGACCCTTACCTCAGCGGTCAGGTATTGACACTAACCCTAGCCGTGACCCTTACCTCAACGGTCAGGTATTGACACTAACCCTAGCTGTGACCCTTACCTCAGCGGTCAGGTATTGACACTAACCCTAGCTGTGACCCTTACCTCAGCAGTCAGGTATTCCAGGATGGCAGCGCTGTAGACGGCTGCTGTGGCTCCCACGCGGCCGTGGCTGGTTGTGCGAGTCTTTAAGTGCCTGTGGATACGACCCACTGGGAACTGCACACAAAACACCACATAAGAAGATACTTAGATGACAATGAAAAAAAAAATGGCTAATGAAAAAGTACAAGCAAAAAGGCAACTGGTTATTAACCATAAAATGCAGCAAAGATGGTGTTGAATAGATTTAAGATAAATTGGCTGTATTGTTCTAGAAGTCATGTTATTTGTCCTATATAACTATCCTTTTGGAGTTAGATAAATGAATGTTTAAATGCAAAAGTATTATAATCACGCATGCATGGCGAGACTATGGTGTTTACCTGAAGACCAGCCCTCTGTGAGCGTGAGACTGCTTTGGCCTTGGCTTTGCCGCTGTCCTTCCCTGCTTTACCACCAGCCTGAGAAACAAGACAACACAGGAAGTTAGCTATCACTGCAGTCTATGCACACATAAACCATGTCTATGGTGACAGACTGCCATGAACTTGGGATAACAACTGAGATCAGGGAAGTATCAGCTAAACTCACATGTTGCAACGACTCCTAAACAAAGCAGATTAACTTTTACAACGCACGTAGTATATAAGTAGGCCAAACAAATACACAAAATATTGCATTTTCATGGGAAAGTGCTTATTTTATTATGTAATTGTACATGTTTGACGATCAACTTAAATTGTTCACAAAAGTAAGTTGAGAAAAAGCTTTCCCGCCAATCCAGAGGCAGTCGTCTCCAATACGGGCACTGTGTGCACTTTCCATGCAAACATGTTACTAATGCACAGCGCAAATTAAATCTATTCAATTCAATTTCACGGTAAAAAGTTTAAAAAAGCTTATGATTCGATTTTACAAAGAAAAGAAAAATACATGCTAGCAAACAGGCAGGCAAGAGGAATGCTTTTTTTTAAACGCGCGACTTCGGCTACATAAAACACGCTACAGAATGCACGGCTGTCTGTCTCTGGAAAGACATAGCTTTACCTAGCTGGTTAGCAAACAGCTCTTCATTGAGGCATTCAGTCTAGCTAAACACACGGGTAACGTTCACAAGTTTTCCGAAGAAAACATAATGGCAACGTTAGCATACACTCGATTTAGATAACGCTACACACGCTTTTACTTAAAAGCCTAATTTTATCCGTAAAAATTAAATATTTCCTTATATTTGACGCTAGTGATTAACATTACTACTAGCGCGGTATTTGCTAATCTGCTAACATTAGCTGCACGCCTAACGTTAGCTTGGCTCTAACATCAATCAACATTAGCTACCGAAATATTGACCAAGCAAACTAGTGCTATCCTCGCTAGCGAATTTACTCGTAGAACAAACGTCTTACTTAAATACACGAGCAGTTTTAACAACTATTGAGAGATAAAAACAATATAAATAAAGTAAAGAGGCGCGAACTTGCCGGCTAGGCACGTTAACGCGGCAACGTTACTTAGCTCTGTATGCTAACGTTCATAAAGCTTTAGTGTACAGCGCATTTCAGTCAAAATGTTAAAATGTTTCTGATAAAAAAGCAAATACACAATTACAGTCGAGCACGCAAATAACTCAAACAATATTTTCCCACGGCAACTACGAATGCATACCATTTCAGCGTTTTGTTATTTGAGTCCGCAACAGAAGAGGTCGCAAATTATTTCAGCGACTGACGGAAAGAAACAATAAAACCTCCAGGCAAAACTATATCAGCGACCCCTTGTGAGCAAAAAATATAACCAATAAGGTTTACTGTTGTTGATTTGATTTTCATTCTCAACCAATTGCATCGTTTCTTATGAAATGACTGCCCATCCCCCACACTAAACGCAACATGTTCTTTGCGCACGAGACTAACAAGTAGGCGGGTCTGGAAATTATTAAACAAGAGAAGTACAGGGGAATCCTTAAACAATATTTATTATTTGGCTGAGGAGACATGACTAACTCATGTAAAACATCGTTTGAGACTATTCACAATAAGTGGTTTAGTAATTAATTCAATTTCTGAAACGAGCTATTAACGAATTGATCAGCAAAATAATGTATTGTGGCAAATTTGTAAAAAAAATGTAATCGAAAACTTGATACTTTAATTTATATTGATTATAATCAAAAGCAAATGTTTATTATTATTATTATTATTATTATTATTTTTATTTTTATTTTTATTTTTATTTGTATTTTTTGTATTTTGTATTTTTTTAATTGTTGGCTATATTCAATACGTAAGCCAATGTCATATAACAAAGGAGGGCATATTTACTTGAAGGGCAGGAGAACTCACCAATGAGAATACGATTTGTACATTAGTTGTTTTGATAGACAGTTCTACTGGCCTATTGTGGTGCAGGACTCATAGTCCGTTCCTCCCAGAGTTTGGTAAGCACGGGGGGGTCACAGAGATAGGCAGAGAGAAGCTGGCTGGTGGTGGTGAAGATGGCGGATGGGGACAGTGGGAGTGAGCGCGGAGGCAGCAGTGGAGGTGGTGGTGGCGGCGGCGGAGGGGGAGGAGGAGGTAGCGGCTTTCAACAGCATTACCAGCGGGATCAAGACACCCAAGAGCTGGCTTCAAAGCGGCTGGACATCCAAAACAAACGCTTCTATCTTGATGTAAAGCAGAACGCAAAAGGCCGGTTCATCAAAATCGCCGAGGTCGGTGCTGGAGGTTCGAAAAGTCGACTGACCCTTTCCATGTCAGTAGCAGCAGAGTTTCGTGACTACCTGGGAGATTTCATAGAGCACTACGCCCAGCTTGGGCCTAGCAGCCCCGAACAAATCGCCCAATCTTCCGGCGGGGATGACGGGCCTAGGCGGGCCTTGAAGAGCGAGTTCCTGGTTCGAGAGAACAGAAAATACTACCTCGATCTGAAGGAGAACCAGCGGGGGAGATTCCTTCGAATCCGGCAGACCGTGAATCGTGGGCCCGGTTTTGGTGTGGGGGGTCATGGCGTCCCCGGTGGGGGTATGCAGTCCGGCCAAACCATCGCCCTCCCGGCACAGGGGCTGATTGAGTTCCGTGACGCATTGGCCAAGTTGATCGATGATTACGGAGGAGATGACGAGGAGCTAGCCGGTGTTGGAGGAGCCGGGGGCTATGGAGAGCTCCCTGAGGGCACCTCTATCATGGTGGACTCCAAGCGTTTCTTCTTTGACGTGGGATCCAATAAGTATGGAGTTTTCTTGCGGGTAAGCGAAGTTAAGCCCAGTTATAGAAACTCTATCACCATCCCTTTCAAAGCTTGGGGCAAGTTTGGAGGCGCTTTTAATCGCTACGCAGAAGAGATGAAGGAGATTCAGGAACGACACCGGGATAAAATGTACGAGAGGCGGGCTGGAGAGGAGTCTGAGGGGGAGGAGGTGGACGACGACTGACCCACTGAGCTGACAACACGATGCAAAGCCTGGAGAGAGAACGACTACCCTGTGCATGACGAACTTGATGTAAACAAAAGGAGTAAATAAGAGTATATTTGATTGAGAAAAAAATGTCTATACATAAAGAATCTTGTTATAAATAGATAGATCTAAACGAATGGTGTTCATAGCTTAAAGGTTGAGGACCCCGGCATAACTTTTACTGTAGCTGTAAAACATTTAAAAAACTATATTGATCTGATTTCCCTAGCCTAGTGGTATGTTCACACCGCCACTTGGTTGTTCATATTTTCACAGTTAGCCCAAAAGTAACCTATTGGCCGAGATACTTGGTGTTTTGACAGATCGTGTGCCGTACGGACAGGTGTCATCCCTGTCCCCCTGTCTTCTTAATGCTGGTGCTTCACTTGTACCGGGGCGCCTCAGACCGCAGCGCTCCAATAACAGTGTGCAAACAGGTCCACTGGATACGGGATGGTTAAATATAAGCCAGCATCACAGCTATGTGATGTGCTAATAGCTCACTAGCCGTCTAAGACCAGCCATTCGCCATCCAGTCAGTCTGTTAATACTAGGGGTTGGCTTATCTAGACGGCCCCGCCCCCAATGTGGACAACCACGTGTGTATTAGAAGGTTACAAACGCCTGCATTCACGTTGGTGCAGCTAAAAAAAAGAAAACATTGTATATTAAAATGTTCGAATGTCCAGTGTGTTAAGTGTGCAGACTCCGTTTTAAACCTGTGACCTATTAATCTACTCCAGAACGCCTGCCTGTTGGGACTATTGTTAAATATTCTTCAGGTGTGTAGAAGACTGCCTTTACAAATAGTTGCAGCAGCAGAATTCAAATGCTTTGTTAATTTAGGTGTCTGGATCTGTTGATTTATGTATTAATATCAGGAGCTAAATGACTCAATAGTCTGTTCTACATCTCCAGGCCTCTAGGGGGCATGGTCTGCACAAGACCTCTGAAGTTTTGTGATTAACAAATACTTGCATTGTTACTGCAATTTTTTTGAGAAATTGGCTGCCTTTTAATGGTTTCAAAACCTCTCTGTCTTTGCACCTTTTTCTTGACCTTCCCTATTAAAGTCTATGGGTGAGGTCAGGGAGAAAGAAAAGCTGGTGGTTTGACCTTTTGAAACAGCCACAGTTTGACCTGAATGATTAGTTTGGTTTTAATTTTGACTGAAATAAGCCTCAGTCAGATTGTATTCAATTAGGTGCTTTTGGAGTAAAAAAACAAAAAACAAAGCCTAAATCTACTACGGGGTGCTGTGCTTAAAATACTAAGAGATATTATACTTACAAAAAAAGTATAGATAGAATTATTTTTCAAGATAAACTATATTGAAATATGTCTAGGATATATATATCTTTATGAGATGAAATAACGCTAAAGTGGCCTATTTAGAACACTACACTCGGGTTCAATTGTCCGGGTGGAAATTTCATACCTGCTTTTCCTAACATTTGTTTTATTCCTCAGAGCAAAGTACCACACTGATAACACAGTATATATATATATATATATATAACATGATTTTAAATGAATATATATAAATAAATTATGTTATAGAAAGTTTGTTCACACTCCAGTCCAGCTAGTTGTCCATTTGCTTCTGGGCACCAACCCAGCAGCCTCCCTTTATTTTAGAAGCACAAAACGTAATCGTCTGCAAACCTAAACATGTCTTCAGTGTTATTGAGTTATGATGTGATGATTAATCTGCATGCCCGCTTCTTTCTGGTGCTGCCTTTTGGCTCGTTTCTTTTGCATATTCTGATTGCTGTTACCATGGTATTTATCAGCGCCCTTTTTAAGTTTACTTTCTCTCCTTTTCATTTTGCATTGAAAAAAAAAAAAAAAGTTTAAAGTTTATTTCTGTACATGACAAAATATTCATGTTGGCATTCCCATCCAGCAGAAGAGATTTCCATATTATTGTCCAATCAAGCCACTTCCTGCTGGAGACACCACTTCATGCTCCAGCGTGGCAGTATTCAACAACATAACATCCGGGAGCAATAGCCCTTTTTATTTCCTACTACATAACTGTAATATTATAATATGATAAACATGATTTTGACCCTCCCTTTACTGTGTAATGGCAGCTGTGACCCCCCTGTGTGCTCTGCTGTACTATTCTACCCAGTCCCTTCTCCATTGAGAAATAAAAGGTTTTTGCTCAGGAGGAGTGTCACTGGTCTTTTTCTATGGCTGAGCACAGAGTCATCACCCTTTGGTCTGCAGACTGTTCTGTTGTATTAATCAGCCTGAGGTTTCCACTAGCAGGAGTTAAACTTGGCTACCTAATGTGCATAACAGGCTAAGTACATAGGCTACCCTTTCTGCACATATACTGTATATTCAAAGGAATATTTTATTTATGGTTCCATTCCTCATGATTTCCTGTGGGTGGCAGAGGAGAGGTAAGTTTACCCGCCACCGAAGGCTGCACTGGATGTCAAGTTATCTGGGATTTTGGCTTCAGCTCTGCTCAAACTTGAAAATAAGCCTTTGACTACCACAGAGGACGCATGGACAGCTCTTTACTGTTCTTTGTTCTTTAATTATTGTTGTTCAATTTTGTCAGATGTGTTAGGTTGATAACCTTGAAAGAAATAGAAAACAACCCAATGTTTCCATTAGTCCATAAAATATAACATTCAGAGTTAACAATTTACTTAACATGAGCAATAACAATTCAATTACAAATTATATGGTTGTCGTTACACAAGCACTGTTTAAAATAATGTTGATTATATAAATGTGTGTATGTCACTTGCTTACACACTAAAAGACTATTTATCTAATAAGAAACAATGTAGGAACAAAAACAAGATTGACTGCTAGCAATAGCAACCCTAGATTTCCACATGGGTTCAGATTATGTACATATTGTTGACCCTGGCCCCTAGGCCTGTGGTTCAAAGGTCGCACTCACACAGGATGTGGTTCTGAGTTCAGATAACACAACACTCTACTGCATCAGAGATCCGAGAACTCAATGACGTATGACAACTATTTTATTAAAGTTGTAATAGTCTGGACAGGCTCAACCATCCGTATTGCATCAGAGACAAGAGACAACTCGATGACACAATCAGTGATGCATAACCAGGGCCGCGAACTCTCACACATTGAGAATGAGAGTCTTCACATGCTCACACCACACCTCACATCTCACGCATTCACACATTTGCTTTTGGGAAGCTTAAACTGCTATTGCAGACCTTTGAAAAAGTTTTTCGGCTAGCAAACCGCCAGCACTTGTGGAATCTTAAAAAGTTGTATTCCTTATGTTCATTTTAGAATGGTTGGGGTAAAGATTATAAATTATGTTACTGGGGAAATGGCTGTAAATAGCTAATTTACCCAAGGTCACTGTACATGGCATAGAATGTAGAAACAATATCTACAGATATATACATAAATAGTACAATATAACATTTGAAATGCAATAAACATTGAGGCAGGAAAATAAAAATTTAAAAATACAAGAAAGTCAAAGAGAACAAACTAGCTCTAGGAGTAAGCTAAGGAAAACAAGTGGGTTTTGAGGCAGGATTTAAAAATAGAATTAGAGTTTAGAATCGCAAGGGGAAGGGAATTCCAGAGAATAGGAGCACCAGATGGTACCTACCAGAAAGAGACCTGAACCATGCATGGGCAGCACCAGTGATGCCCAGGAGCCTATCCAGGTGGTCAAGGAGGATGGTGTGACAGACGGTATCAAAGGCGGCTGAGAGGTCTAGAAGGATCAGCAGAGTTAGGTTGCCGGAGTCTGCTGCCAGGAAAAGATCATTGATGACCTTGACTAAAATGGTTTCTGTGCTGTGTTTTGCCCGGAACCCTGATTGCATTGGTTCATACAACTCATGATGAGACATATGGGACTGTAGTTGAGCATCTATAGTGCGCTCCAGGATTTTGCTTATGAATGGAAGGTTAGAAATGGGCTGATAATTATTGAGTAACTCCGGGTCCAAACCTTGCCTTTTGAGGATAGGGGTGATCACAAGAGATTTAATTACTATTGATTGAATATTGTGATGGAATGAACGTGAACCATTATTTTGTCCTTAAAACCAAATGGCTGTCTAGCTTGTGGCCCAAGTTCTCCCAACGGCTTTTGCTTTCTTTCACCTGGAAAGTATACAAAAATAATCCGTCAGGGTTTTTCTAGGGTCAACTTTATACGGCAGGTGTTGTATCAAAGCCCACTACGTCTCCCCCAGCCACACCCCTGTCAAAACGGTGACAGAAGCGCACATTCTAAAAAATCGCACCCCTGAGATGCTGTGCTCTACATCTGAGATGTTCTGGAGAGCGCCATGGCTCAAATTTAACTTATTTAGCAAGTTCTATCTGTAGAACGTTGTATTCTAGAAGTGAAAGACGAATTTCATGACTAGCTAGTTATATTTACAAAATGTGGAAACAGCACTTTGTTGTGTCATTATTGGCACAACTATCTAAAGTTCTTTTGTGTCAATAGGCCTACATAATATTAGATTTTGGAGAGTATATAGCCTAAGAGCTCTGTTACTAAAGAGAGCAGAGAATGTCAGATAACGTCACTCACACATCTGTCAAATTCAATTCCCCAAAACCTGTATCTTCGGCCTGCTATCCCTACATTTGATCCCTAAATTTGATCCCCCCTAAAACAAAAGGAAACACATAGCCTTACGTTAAAACATCACCCCTATGTTGAAAATGTTATGCTTTCTCTAGGACAATGATCGCACACCAAGACAGAAGGACTGCTTGATAGTGAAGTTTCATGTTCACCAAACATGGTAACAAATAGAGTTTTAACATTAATTATGAGATAACAAATAAGGAACAATCGATAATGTACAAACAATTATTTGGCTATTGGTACTCGACAGTTATGAACTTTGCAAAATTATGTTGTTAGTATTGTAAAATACAAAATGGCCTATTAGTGTTAAAAATTCTCCATTCATTCCTGCACACATTGGGTTTATCAAAGCGATAAAGATAGATTTGAATAGGTATTTCCATACAGCGATAAACAGCATTGTTATCACCTCATATCCTTAAGTCATGTTGGAGATGGAATGCTTAGCTGCCCTACGCAATCGTTTTCAGTGAAATCACATTTTGGGTTTGCTTTTTATATGTACAGTTCTGAAAGCAACCTAAAATAGGCTAAATATTGACACTCATTTGGACTCCCATTTAAATCACCATCAGGCCGTTTCCACACGTCTCCACTATGTGTTTCATAGTCACAGCCGTAAACTCATGTTTTATGTTTCAAAAAACTATTTTTTCTTTGTTGTTTTTTGTGTTAAGAGAAACGTACAACAGTTGTTGGAGCTATCGCAGACTATGACACTCCGTCCTTGGACACAGAGATGCTTGGTTGGATCCACCACAGAGTGAAGAGAGCCCCACTGCCCCGGGCCCTGGCTCCTCCACAGAAACTGAAACTTCTTATTGATGTCAACTTTTGTGCAGTCAAATTTCCACGGTTCCAGCCGCTACAAACAAAAAACAAAAACATCAATAACAGCCGCAGGAGTAAGCCTGGGGCACGCTAATCTCAAAATGGTGTGCACCGTTTTGCTACGGTTTCCTGGTTGAACGACATGTTTCCTCGAAACGGTGTGAAATGGCGCGCAACAGCCTTTAAGGTAACCTAGGTTTTCATCGTTTGGTGGGTGTGCCAGAGGTGTTACCCAATCAGTAGGGGCTGGATTTTAAAGGCCGTCGAATGAAAAATGCAGTGCTCACAATGGGTCCTACCAGAGTCGTTAATAAATGCAGCTAATGCAGAGTGTTATATGAAACAATTGAAGATATTAAAATACATCTTTGTCTAAGAATTGTATAGTTGCAACGCTTGCATAAGACAACAGGGTGTTCAATGTGCCACCGCTTCCGTTTAAATTAAAGTTTTTGCTACGTTTTGTCAGGGGTTTATACTTCTGCGTGGGCACGTTGGCGAACGTGCATCGTGCGCTGATGTTCGCGCGGCAGTTTGTCTACATACTTCCATGTAAGTTTAACGGGTCCACTAGGTGGCAGTGTCGCATAGACCAAAGGAAAAGATACACCTACACCAGAGTTCCGATTTCTACGGTGGCCCTGAGAGGCCAAACGCACTGCAACTTCAGGAAACACATGCAAATAGACAAGACACAAGCAAATTAAGCCAACATCTACATCAATTTCACAACACATGCGAGGCATATAGAAAACGCGCTGCAAATTCAGACAACACAACACATTACAGAAATGTGCTGCAAGTACAGGCAACACAAGGGAAATGTTCCAGAGGACACCGCAAAGCGACAAGGAAAACACAAGGACAAAGGACCTACGTTGTGTTGTCTGGATTTGCAGCGTGTTTCTGTAATGTGTTTGTGTTGTCTGGATTTGCAGCGTGTTTCTGTAATGTGTTTGTGTTGTCTGAATTTGCAGCGTGTTTCTGTAATGTGTTTGTGTTGTCTGAATTTGCAGCATGTTTCTGTAATGTGTTTGTGTTGTCTGGATTTGCAGCGTGTTTCTGTAATGTGTTTGTGTTGTCTGAATTTGCAGCATGTTGCGCATGTGTTGTCAAATTGATGTAGATGTTTGCTTAATTTGCTTGTGTTTTGTCTATTTGCATGTGTTTCCTGAAGTTGCAGTGCGTTTGGCCTCTCAGTGCAGTATAGTTGGCAAAAGCATGATCGTGTGACATTGATGATGAACAAGGACAACTCGGAATCAAAGATAACACCAAGGTTGCCGGCCTCCTTACGGATGTTATTTGATAAGGTGCCTAGACTGGATGAGAGATGGTTAATGATACTGGTGGTGTTATTATATTTGGCAATGATGATAACTTCAGATTTCGAGTCATTAAGTTGTAAGACATTTGTTGACATCCACTCCTTGATTTCAGCAATGCATAACAAAATATGGGAAACATTGGTGCACTGACCGCAGAATTTGGGTACTGGCCACAGTCAATAACGCAGTCTAATAATGCAACACAAGTAAAAGTAGGCCAACTAGGTCTACTGGTTAATATTCCGACCAATTATTATACTGGTGTTAACGACCACGGAGGACAGTGTAACATGAATCATATGCACTAATCACACACTATGACAGCTGTGCCGAGTGGTTAAAAATGTAGTATTGACAATCCCACACATTTAAAAGCAAGCCTTTAACATTAGCCCATTCTACAGAATTATGTTTCTACTGCAAATACAGATCATCATATTGTTTATGATTATTATTATTATTAGACACGTTTAGGAAAAGCTTAGCCTTCTCTAGCCTACATTAGTGGCTCTCCAACAATCATTCACAATCTGACTGATATCACTCACATAAGACAAAAGTAAATCCACCCTAAATATCTCCCTAAACGTGTATAAATTAGTAACCTGAATGCATTAAGCCTTCTAGTTTTCTAACCACATTGTTAATCTGTTCTATTTGCTAGCAGTGGGCCAGTGATGCTCATCCTGCCTGCTGGTGGCGCTGTGCTCTATATGACAGCGGTCCGTTTGCTGATTTTGGGCGATTGGGTTGAGGTCGACTTGACAGTGATGGTAAAAACGTTGTTTTTGTATTTTGCTATTTCAATGTTCTAGGATGATCAGTGCACATGTTAGGTCTAAGTGGCCAAAATTCCACATGATCAATCATTTCCCCACTCTAACCCGCTGTTAGATAACGTTTAGTTAGTTTAGCTAGCTTCAGAGGGGTGAAGAATGTTAGTGAATAAACTCTCCCAGTGACAAGCCCTAACCCTGCAGTCCCACCTGGTCACACGAGGCCTATCAGTGGAGTCAACATGTGTAGCCTACTGGAGGACTTCATCAAATGGATAGGCTATTTATAAGCCTTCCCTAAATTTGAAGTCTAATAGATCATGTGGGAGTTTGGCCACTTGTTCTAAAAGTGGTGCTGATCAGCCAAACACACACCGGCCGTGTTAGGTATGGCTGAGGAACAAGAAGCTATAAGCTAGCTACACTTACATCGAGATGGGGAACCATAGATACTGTATGTACAATAGATCCCACGAATTGGGATTTGATGTCCGTCTACATGGTCGCCATATTGGGGCGGTCAAGAGTTCAGCAAGTTAGACTGCTTGAAACAAGGTCACTTCTGCAGCGTTTGGTTGTACAAATAGGTAAAACATTCAAAACAGGCAACACGGGATAACTTTTAACAAGTCAAAATGTTGTATTTTACTGTTATGTAAGTTAGTGAGCGTGAAACATCACTTCAAACTATACTGAAAATGACTGGACATCGTTGTGACTAACAAAAACATAATTGTTAAAGCGCTGGAATTTACTGAACAATTACCTCATTCTTTGTTTAATTTACGTAATAGAAAATGATCAGCTGGATTTTGTGTTTAGTGCTCATGAGAATATACACGCTATAGCCTAAATTAGCTAGATCTAGTAAACCATATTGGTGCTGCTATCTTAAAGCACTGGCTGCACCATTCAGCTATGCCAGGAGCAATTTTGAGATGGCCTTGTTTTTGTCAAAGGCTCACCAAAGATCATGGACAAAGGAAAGCTTGAGTCATAGTTGCCATCTGACAATCATCACTTTTGCATTGTGTCATTAGTTGTCAGCAACGTCCACCACTTCAACTTCCACAATCTCCTATCACTTTTTCACCTATGACACTCAGCTCCACCATCCTCTAAAACCCAACATTCAGTCCAATTTCAGTTATCTCATAGAATGCCTTGAGGATATTAAATGCTGGGTGGCTCATGATTTCCTCCAATTAAATTAAAACAAATCGGAAGTTGTTCTCTTTGGCCCCCCTAACTCCATTAGCTTAATTACAAAGTTTAGGTGATCTTTCCTCCTATTTAAAACCCCACTCCAAGAACCTTGGAGTGATTTTTGACCTGGCTTTTAAATTTGACAAACAGATAAATGCAGTGGTAAAATCCAGTTTCTTTCAGTTACAGACCCTGAAAAAAACCTTTCCTTTTCACTGAAGGATTTGGAAAAGGTTACTCAGGCTCTAATTCTTTCTTGTCTGGGCTACTGCAACTCCCTGTACACTGGAATCAGCCAGTCATCTTTGTCCCACATACAGCTGGTCCAAAACACTGTGGCCAGGCTTTTGACTGGATCCAAAAAGAGGGACTATATTTCCCCTATCTTGGCCTCTCTTCACTGGCTTCCAGTTCGCTTTGAATTGATTTCAAGATCCTGCATTGAACCAACTTGCCCCCTCCTACATTAAAGACTTACTGAGACCATACACTACCCCCCAGGTCTCTTAGGTCTTCTGAATTTGGACTCCTGGACATCCCACACTCCAAACTAAAACTCAGAGGTGACCGTGCATAAGCTGTAACAGCACCTAAATTATGGAACAGCCTTCCCTCTCCTATCAGATTCACCCCTTCTGTCGATTCCTTCAAGTCTCAGCTTGAAACTTATTTCTTCTCATTAGCCTTTGCATGTTCGTGGTTTTCTATGCACTTAGCTTGTAAATGGTATGCATATGTGTCACAACTGTTTGTTTTTGTTATGTTTGATATACTCTATCTGAACGTATCGTACAGCACTTTGATCAGCTCTGCCTGTTTTAAACATGCTCTAAAAATAAACATGATTTGATCTGTTAATTATTCCACAATTTTAAGTTGTGACAATTAATTAAGAAAGGCTAGTTCACTTTACAAATAAAGAAAATGGTCAACAAATATGAAACTGAGGTATAATCGCCATTTGCCAGTATAGCAACAAAAAAAAATTTTCATTAAGATTTAATGGTTTTGTTACCAATTTATTTGTATGTGCATTCCTTTCGGAAAATATAAAATAATGACCGAAAATAAATTACAAGTTGAGACAGTACCACATTACCAAACTTCACACTCTGCAATTGCAAAGTGGTAGCTTCAGAAAAAAAGCTCTGTAAAACTGTGCTGTTTCAAGGATATTAATTAAAGGTGTTCACATGTTGCTGAAAAGTGTGAGATGGAGAGGAACTTAGTTTGTCCAAGACAGGGAACTGCTTTGACTTTCGTTATGCCTAGTTGCTCTAGAGTCAAATTATTTTTGTTTACATATGACTGCACTATATATCTGATTCTGAACATTGGTCTCAAACACTTGACACACTAGTATTGTATTATTATATTATAGTATTGTATTATTATATTATATCATTCTTTTATATTGTACTATATTATACCATTATATTATAGTATTGTATTATATTATATTGTACTTTTATTATATTATAGTATTATATTGTGTAGGCTATGTCAGTGTCTAAAGTGAATTACTAAAGATGAAAATGTTATGTTTGAAATCTACAATATTTGTGACATTATTTGTGTAATGGCAACTCTAGCCTGCAGAAATGGAGTTAACATATGTGTCTTTGGGTGTATGGCTGAACTGACTGAATGTTGTTCAGTCAACTTGAGCCTGAGAATTAATAAATAAATAACGTCTTTATAACAATATAATAGATATCGAAATCTACATTTTTGGAGAAACTCACAAAAGCTGATATTCAAAATAATTTACACCTGATGGTTCACATTCAGAAATCGGAGCCTGCATGTCCCAGTGGAAGTTGTGGCTATTCAAAAGGTTAATGTGTTGGCATAGAGCTGATTAGATCCGCCCCAAGTAACTGAATTTAATTCCAAGAAGTAACCCATGTCATATTAATTTTCCCACCTTTATAACAAACGAGATATCATGAAAATCTGTTCAAAATGAAGCGAGTTACAGGCAATGTTGTCTACTTTGTTGCCTTCTCTCAATACACTGTGTTCGGAATCGCGTACTATGCATACTTCACATACTACATTTGACCGAAAATGAGTATGCAGTATGTCAACGGTACATAGTATGTGAAATTTGAGTATGGAAAATATTTCTGGATGACATACTCAAATTGGGGAAATGTTGAGTACCCGAGAGAGGTTACTAGACGATGCTTCACGCCCCAAAATGCAATTCGGCAACTTCCTCCTAGCTTTGACAGCATTACAAAAA
>JAVQIZ010221939.1:0-12003 GCA_036023535.2 Galaxias brevipinnis | reverse complement strand
GCTCTCCCCATTCATTTCAATGGGGCCAAAAACCGATTAAAAATAATAATTAAAAATATAAAACGTTAACCGATCAGTTAGCTGTATGTCGGTTCAACGGACTGCAATACCCAAGACATGTGGGCACTGGAATGGAATCGATTGGGTCAAAAACAAATAGATAGGCGCACAAAAATAGGCCTAATAATAATAATAATAATAATAATAATATGACTTTCCAGTAACAGTATGTGCTGCATCTGACGATGCATCACATAATAAACATTAATTATTAGGCCTTCAAATTCAATAAAATTACTGCAGTTTACATAAACTGGTTACAATAATTTAATAATTATAGTAATCAAATTGCCAGCATTAATCGATTTAACCTGCACATGAACAATTTGTAACTGGCTACAACAAAACTTTACATATTCTTACACACAATATTTAATTGCAACAAAGACATTAACATCAACTGAATAATCCTGTTTTTCAAAAGATCCCTTAAATAAGTGGCCTAGTATGTTACATTACAATCATTTAGCAGACACTTGTTCGACTTAAAAAAAATAGTGTTTTCAACAAGAGAAAGTAAAAAAAACACTAGTCAGGAAGATAACATAACTGCATCCCTGACCTAATCACCTAATATAGCACTAAGCAAGTGCTATATTAAACACCAGGATACAAAACAGGACCATCGCAAATCTAATATAAACAATTTCTTATTACAAAAAAGTCCTTAGTATATCAAATATAAGTGCAAGGCAGATATGACATATTACATTTAAGAACCGAAATAAAGTCAAAACAAGTGTCTTTAAGTTTCGACGAAAAGTGTACAAGGACGTTGTGGTAGTGTTTGTGGGGAGGTCATTCCACCACTGAGAGACAAGGACAGAGAAAAGTCCTGACCGGGGTGCCAGGCTGCCCTTTCCACGGAGTGAGTAGGCAAGAAGGTGACATCCGGCAGTAGAGTGCAGTGGTCGGGATGGGGTGTAGGGTCTAAACATCGACTGTAGGTAGGAGGGTGCAGTTCCGGTCACCACCCGATAGGCTAGGACAAGTGACTTGAATTTGATGCCTGCTGCTACCAGCAGCCAGTGCAGTGTGTGGAGCAGAGGAGTGGGTTAGGGTTAGAGTTAACCAGTGCAGTTTGTGGAGCAGAGGAGTGGTGTGAGTGAACTTAGGGAGGCTGAAGACCAGACGACCGACTAAGTCCTGGATGAGCTGGAGGGGTTTGATGGTGCTCACTGTCGACCCAGCCAAGAGGGAGTTGCCGTATTCTAGGCGTGAGATGACAAGAGCTTGGACTATGACCTGCGCAGCCTCTCTTGAAAGGAAGGGCCGTATACTCCTGATATTGTAGAGAATGAATCTGCAGGAGCATGTTACTGCTGCTATGTTAGCTGAGGACAACTAGGCGTCCAGGGTGATCCCCAGGTTCTTTGCCGTTCTAGAGGTGACCACAGTGTTATCAACGATGAAGGTTAGGTCTTGGAATGGGCTGGACGTCCCGGGGATGAAGAGGAGTTCTGCCTTGTCAGGATTTAGCTTCAGTTAAGCCTAGGTCAGCTCTTTCTCCATCCACTTCATTGTCTAAGGAAAAAAAGGGCATTGTATTAGTGACCATTACTCATAAGGCATTATGTGTGTATTATATACACATACTGTATATATACACATTATAATAATATAATATAATATATTGGGTACATGCATTTTAAAATCAGCTTAATAATAATACAAATAATGATGATCCATAACGTGGTTGGTTACATTTGCAATAGAAGTAATCAAAAACATTATTAGCATTGGTAAACAAGGCTTGCATTTAAATTTGTGGGATTGTCAAAACTGGAATTTCAAACCACAAGCCACAGCCATAGCATTTGCTAATAGTGCATAAAATTGCTGTTATAACCATAACTACGTTGCCCGTGGACGTTGAAACAAGACGGTAAAATATTGGCCAGTTGTCCACCTTCTTTTACTGTGTTGCATTATTAGCCGTGCGTGCGTTTTAGGTCGGTTCATATGTTGCTGTTGAACATAATATACTGTCCGCCGTAGTCGTTAACAATTATGATAGTTGGTCAAATATTAAGCGTGCTCAAATCTATGCCTCACCCGCACCCCATGGCGCAATATTACATGTCCTTCTCATTCAATCAATACTTAAATATCATACATTTAAGCGCCCTGGCTGTCACACACGGGTTTTATGGGTGATACCACCCAGTTCAAATTAACCACGTCTTAAAAATTACTACTTTGCTAAATCTAATATCGGTTTCTCGTGCCTTTTGTAATAAGGTAACAGTTGGCAATGTTGACTCATTTAAATTGAATGAACCAGTCCCTCAGATATGACTTGATCGATATCAGTTGTATAAAAAAACGATACCGACGTTGGCAGTAAAGTTAACCTGAGCCTCAGGCTGAGATAATAATAATAAATTAAAGGGTCGGTTTAGGAAACGCTAGCTAGCTATATTGATAATTTAAGGACATACTGACTGTCCAGAATGTTTTGGGCAAAATCACCTGTCGTGATAGAACTGAAGGGGGAAGTATCTGCCTTAATGACAACGCGTCTGAAACTTAAATTAGGCAAAATTAGCGCCCGGAAAAGCAGGCCTCAAAACAAATTTTCTGTGGCCTAATAGTAGCGTTCTATTACTAAATGGTTTGATCAACTGAAAAGCTCTGATATAAACTAAAGTATATGGCGTGGTGCCTAATTTTAATTTAAGAGCAGTTTGACTCATTTTAGAGCAGTAGATGTAGTTTAAAAAAACTATGGGACGAGTAAAAGAACAATACAATTTGTAACTGTCGGCAGTAAGCCATACTATGGCCCATAGTGTCACGACATGATGTAGCTAGCTAGTAGCTAGCAAACCATATTGGTTAAGTTAGCTAGTTAGCCGATTTGTCTAGGCTAGCTAACGTTAGCTAACTGCCTTAGCTAGTCATTGTTGAATGCTCATATTTGACAAGGTTAATCCTGTTCACATGATCGAAGTTGGGGGTTAATTAAAGCTGATATAATTAAGCAGACCCCAAACAAGAGCATTCAAAAAAATTACTAATTTGGCAAGGGCTTAGCAATTGTTGGCTAGCAAGCTAGCTAGAGAGTTGGCGGGAAGGGGGCTGGCAAAAGTGTTACATATTTAAATTGAATGTACTCACCGTTAAATTTTTTGGGCTTCATCTTCGGTGATGTTTAGTCCTCCATCTATCAACTTTCGTATGAGCTCGACATCAGACAATAAGATATCCAACGCCATTGTCAGGAGGTGAGGACCAAAATGGGGTAATTCAAAAAATAATTTGACGGTTTAGAGGCGCTCAAAATGTAATCACCAATCATAAGGGTCTCTGGGATATTTCACCAATCCATGCCTTACATTTTTCCCTCCACAAACCCCAGCTCCACCCCCACACATCCATCCACCTTCTAATAAGGTACAAATATGTACCATAGGTTTTGTCTGTACCTTTCAGGTCAAAACTTGGTACATATTAGTTCTTCAAGGCCCATTTATGTACCTTTAAAAGTACAACTACAATATCTGTACCTTTGAGAACAAAACTGTACCCTTTCTGTACCTTTTTTTCTGAGAATGTATAGGTTGCCGTCTCAAGGCATTGATTGTTTTACTTTTTAACGATTCACTTAAAACAAATTCCCCTTGCCTTCCTGCATCTTTCTTATTTGATGTTGATTTTTTCCTGCTCCGAGTCTGTGTATGTCCGCACAATTTGTAGCAAATGCCAGGCCATTACAGTATAATTTGAACAAGCTAACGCGTAACTCCAAATCTAGCTAAAACCCTGTCTGCCAAGGTAACGGTAAATATATATGATTGATTTGATAGCATTAGGGAAACTTAACGTTACGTGTCAAAGTGCCTGCTCTCCCTTCAGAAGCAGTGACATCCACCTCAGAGCGGTGCTGCTAACTTCATCATTCAGTTTAGCTATACTGCATTGCGTAAGGTAGTTACGGTTAACATCAGCCACTGCCTTCTTGTGGCGTAGGCCGGGCGCCGCGTGTAGCCAACTGTGGTTGCTTAATTATGGTGGTTGCTTGATTATGTGTAGAAGTGTGCATATAAACCAGAGCCATTTATGTTAATTCCTCTTAGGAGTCAGGGCTTAAACATTGACGAAGATTTGACTAAAACAAAAACTTACTAACGCTGACTAAATCTTACCTATAATGAAACAAAATGAAAGGACCATATTTTGACTTAAACACAACTACAATTTTCAGTAAGGACGATGAAAACAAAATGAAAAATGCTTGTCAAAAGAGTCCGTAGCATTCGAACTGACATTTTGCCGTTGCAATGGAAGTGAAATGCAGGTATTTAGGTGCCGGTAAATGGGGCTAATATTATTATTTTTGTCATGGCAGAGGGGATGGAGCGCTCCGACCCAGCGAACAACAATCGTCAGGAAATCTGCAGATGCAGCTGAGCTGGCTGGCGAGGAAATCTAAAATGTGCTGCATTTCGGAGTGTTGTAGCCACCAAAGCTGAGCAGCTGAGAGAAGGGGCACTCCGATGCCATGCAAGTCCAGTGCTAGATCGTTGTACAGTGTAGTGAAGTCCAAGGCTAGCCTGTTAGCTAACTAGCCTGTTAGCCTACCAACCCCAAAAACAATTCCTTGTCAACAACACCGGCTTACCGGTGATAAGTGTCCCTTGGCGTCAAAATACAGGGCGAAAACAATACCTTTATAGCTGAACACAAAGCAACACAGCCAGCACAAACGTGCCAACAAAACAAAACAAAATTACACTGATATATCTGACAAAAATGCTGAGCCTAGCCTAAGGAAGGCCAATAGTGCTTATTTAATCAGCACAACAGTTTTCAGCTGTGCTAACATGATTGTGCAAGAGTTTTCTAATGATCAAATAGCTAATCCAAGTTTATTGTGTTAAAAGGCTAACATAATGTACCGTTGGAACACAGGAGTGATGGTTCCTGAAAATGGTCCTCTGTATGTTTATGTATATATTCCATGAAAAATCAGCTTTTTCTAGGCATTAGAGTTATTTACCACATTACCAATGTATTTCAGATCAATTATAGATATTTTGCTTTTCTTTGAAAGTTCTAAGTGACTATAGAGCAGTCCTGTATATACAGATGTCTTTATCCATTCAAGGCTGTTCAACACATCCCCAAATGTCATAACAGACAAGCAAAATATAACTAACAAATGTGTTTTTTTTTATCTGTTCAGTTGACCATCCTATCCACCAACTTGACTTTGACAGTGTGTGTGGGTGTGTGTTCTGCAGGATGTGAGGTGGAGATCCGAGGTATTAAGTCAACATTCTGTGAGGAATATGTCTATAACCCATCAGAGAAGAATTTGACAGATTCTATAGAGGATGCGCTAATTGTCCTACGGTAAGAAACTACCCCCGACCGCCTATCTCTATGATACCCCTTTCACACCGTGCCTGCGATACAGCAATAACCCGGGTTGACTGTTGGTGCAAAAGGATCAACGTGAGTTATTCGACATGAGTTATTCCTGGATTGGACGTGGTTTGGCTACAGTATGAAAGTGTTACTTGACCAGGGTTATGATCAAGAAACATCATTAGTTAGGCTCGGTGCATATGACTTGGAAACGTATATAATCCGTGTTCAATGACCCATGTAAAACCCGGGTTGTCTGTGTGAAAGGGGTATAACTTGACTTAAACTGCATTTTTTCTGCAGTAAGACATCATAGTGGAAAGTAACTGTATAATCAACACTGATATGTGCATAGTGATGGGAAGGCAGACATGGCAGCAGTATACTATGAGAAAATAGATGTGGAGGGTCATCACTTTGGGCCAGGCTCCAAGCAGGTCAAGAATGCCGTTCGCTGGCTGGACTTCGCTTTCCAGAGGCTTAATGCCCAGATCAAGGTAATGCTGGATACTGTAGTTTACCACCAGGATGCTTGTTAAATGAGCGACATAAATGTAGCACTACAAATAACCAGGATGACTTTAATTTTAATCAGGAGATGGAAATGATGGACCAGCTGAATGTTATCATGTTTTCCGATCACGGCATGACACAGCTCCAATGGATGGACCAGGTCATTGAGCTGGATACCTTCCTCAATATGTCTGACATTGTCAAGATGATGGACCGAGGACCTGTGGTCAGCCTCTGGCCCAAGCTGAGCAAGTATGAGAAGGTAAGTTTATGTGTGCTTGTGTTATGTATTTAAGTTCACAACCAAAATAGGTTTGATTAATTTTAGGTTCTATTACAGTCGATTTGTTCGACTCCTCTCTATGGGAAATGCTCCTAGAGCATGCACTATTCTCTGAACAGATACCACAGTGCCTTGTATTAAAAAGGCTCATGAGACTTTCAGGTTCACGCGCTACAGGTGTCAGCTACTCTATAAATACAGTTGTGTGAACATTGTTGGTGTCCTCCTGCCACGTAAACCTTAACTACGGTGAAGAAGCTGTTTGGTCTCTGAGGGTTCTCTCCTTGCTAGCAAGGAGTTTTCTCCTCCGTCTTCGGCGTTTCTTCTGCCTTCCCGTAGAGCTACTCAACGTAGCACCACAGCAGGCGAGGTCTCTAGCTCCCGGTTGGCTAGCTAGTTCCTTTCCACCATGCCTCACCTTGCTCGGTCGACGTTCAGGTTATTTAACCACTTCGTTCCACCTCAGAGCAGGTTGGCTAGTGCTAGCAAACACCTTGAGCTAGCCCCTCCGAGTTTGGTTGGCTAGCTAAGGCACTCGGTACCTCACCCCTGTTACTTCGGTGACCTTGTGGGGTGTTAGTTAGCAGCTTGTGCCTCGTTTTCGAACATGACTTGCTGTTTTCTATTGGTCCGAGTTGTAGTAAGCGACGTGGTTAGTGCCCCCCGTTTTGTCTATGGGTCTACAAGGTATCACTTACTGCTTATCGAGCTACTGCTGAGCAACAGCTGCCCCGTGGTGTCGACGACCTTGCTGCTGTCTGAGCTAAAAAAGTTGTGTGCTTCTACCTGGTTAGCTTGGTTGGCTTGGGATGGTGTCTCCCCTACCCAGTCGTGGGCTGTCAACGTCCAAGAAAGCTAGAAAGAAGAGGCAGAGGGATGCCACTCCAACCAGGGATGAGCTCTCCCCCATTCCCTCATGCCCACATGTTGTGGTACACAGGTCTCCCGAGAACCTGGTCACCATGGCAGACAAGGAAGAGGATGATGAGGTGCCAGTGTACCAGCCAAGCACTGCGCGGGCAGTGACAGCTGGTCCACTGGGGGACACAGACTCAATGACAGAAGAGCTCTCTCAGCCAGCCGAGGTGGGCTCGTCTTGCTGCCAGTCCTTCTATACCTGGGAGGCATGCCGCCAGCTGTGCACCCCCCTCCCACCCCCCAATGCCTGTGGTTTCTCCTGCCCCGAGGAAGTCCATCCCCATGATGTCGGACTCCCTTTCCAATCTGCATGCCTCCTGGTCTAGGCCAGCATCTGCACGCGTGGGCCTCTACAGGGCCTTTGCCATGGCAGCCAGGAGTGCGAACGTTGTTTCAACTGTCCTGGCGTATCAAGCTGAGGTCCAGCAGGAGATGGCTGAGTTCGCCCCAGACAAGGACAGCTGTGGGACATCAGCTGTATGCTTATGCACTTCTCCCTGCGCTCCTTCAGAAGTGACAGCGCAGATGGGCAGGTCCATGGCAGCTATGGTGGTGGCGCAAAAATCCATCTGGTTGGGCGTTGCTAAAACCCCCGTGCCAAGGAGGTCCCAGTCTGACTCCTCCCGAGGGAAGAAGAAGCAGCAGCAGCAGCCCTGATGCGCTAGGGTTTGGCGGTTGGACGAACATCGTCTATTGACGATTGGCTGAGTCCATCGCAGATTTTTTTGGCCGATTTTGTCATTTTGTTTTGCTAATTTAATGGTCAGCCTCCTCAAGAATTGAACTTTGCAGGTTAATTATTGTAAATAATTAACCTGCAAAGCGCATTTCAAAGCCTGCGTGAATAGGAACTGGCAGTTGAAGTTGGGCCATATTATGCACGTTTTTGTGTGTCTTCCCAGTCAGGGCAAAAAGGGCATCAGTGACTAAATGACAAGGGGACCACTCCCCGATGCTCTCGCATGCTCAGCAGGATGGGGTATTCGCAAATGCTCGTGCAACATTGGTAGTGTTACTACTTTTTACCACACTATAGATTTGCAAAGATGGCAAATTGCATTATTCAGGTAGCTTGTTGGTTGCATCCGGTTTAAAACAAAAATAGTCCCAAATATGCAGAAAAACATAATAAACACAAAAAGGAACCCTATGAAGCCTTGGCTGGGTTGAGCCTCTCCCCTCGGGGTTGTGGGCTCCCTAGCCAGGGCTGCGGCTCAGTGGTGCGCATGCACCACAAGTGTATGGGTGTTACAGACCGTAGAGTGCGGGAGAGTGTAGAGTGTCGCCTTTACTTCTCTCTGTGAGAAACAGGCACTCCTCTGGGCGTAGATGCTCTGACGCACAAGTGGCCTGCAGACAGGCTGCTTTACGCGTTTCCCCCTATAGCTCTGATCCCGGCCGTGTTGGCCCAAGTGAGGTCACGGTCCTCCTTCGTGTACTCAGTTTGCCCCCGGAGATGCCAAGGTGACCTTGAAGCCAAGCTCAGCTTTTGTGCCAAAGGTCCTGAGCATGACTTACACATGTAGCTCTGTTGAGGTGCTCCGGCTCTGTCCCAATACGGATCTACAGTCCCTGGAGTGTCTGTGCCCTGTACGTGCACCGCGCTGTTACATAGATAAGACAAGGGGATTCCGTTCTCCGGATCAGTTGTTTGTTTGTTTTGCTCGCCCTTTCAAGGGGCAGGCGCTGTTCAAAGTCAGACTGGCTGAGTGGTTAGTGCAGGCTATTCAGTTGGCCTATGGAACTATGGTACGTGCATCGCCTATGGCCATATGCACACATTCTACTCGCACTATTGCCGGCATTTTCCAAGGGTGTGTCTGTCTCAGCCATCTGTGCTGCGGCTAGCTGGGCTATGCCTCACACCTTTGTATCTTGGCACAGGTGGGATGTGACGGCTCTCTCTCTGTAGCAGGCGGTGCTTAGTGTGGGCGGTCAGGAGTGAAGGATGGACCTCTGGTCATCAGGGGTTTATTCGATGTTCACGACTTATGGGGCGTTGTGGTATAATTTCTCCCATAGAAAGGAGTGGAATAAATCGACTGTAATAGAAATAAATTTTATTTACATAACCCCGATTCGAATAAGCAGAATAGTGAGACTCCTCTCCAAAGTCTGCCCCATGGCTGAATGATGACTGGATTCAAATCTGAAGTGAGATGGTCTGCTACTGTATTTATATAGTAGCTGACACATGTACTGCGTGACTCTAAAAGTCTCACAAGCCTTGTTATTTACAAGGTGCTGTGGTATAAGTGTTCAGAGAATGTGGCACGCTCTAAGAGCGTTTCCCATAGAGAGGAGTCTCACTCCTCTCATTAAAGCTGGGGTTATATACACAACTTTTAGTAACCTTCTTAGTTCTTATTTTTTTTTACATTATTAGACCTTTACTTAATTATCCACAAAGTATCTTTAATACTGTTTATTTCCATAAACGTTTGGTATTAAATCAAACTAAACCCTTTATGACATTACATTTAGACCTACTGTAGGCCTACAGTGGCAGGACTCTGGAACTAGTACTCTAACTGAAATGCTTGAAAACAAATTATGTACATACAGTGACATTACTCATGACTAGTGGCAGTAAGCTAATATGATATCCTAGTTACTCATTAACTCTGTAGCTGCTGCCTGCTTGGTTGCCGTCTGAAGTCTGGTTTATACTTCTGCGAATATGCACGTAAACCTCTCTGCGAAGCGTCACAAGTCGACTCTTACTTGGCTTATAGGCATACCCCAAGTGGAACCTATGAGTCCTGAAGAGCTATACACATACTTCCGCCCACCAACTCCTGTCTTAAAGAGAAAGCAAAACAAAGTATAGGCAGAGCTGTCACAGTAGCTACGCAGAGAATGGGTTTCTTGGAAAGTGTTGCTCAAAGAGGGCCGTAGACGTGGACAATGTGGAGTCCTCCGAAATTTAACGGTGCATTGAGAGTACCTTTTTCTCCCGTGCGTCAATCAGTTACCGATTAGTTGAGCAGGGATGGAAGGAGGAAGCGAGAAGATGACCAGTAATATTTTAAAACAATGCACCAAGTAATGTTAACTAACTAGCCAGCTTTTTGTTACGTAAATGAACGCTGGTCTGAGCATGGAAAGGAATGGAATTCAGTAACTTTTAAAATAAAAACCTGTGTATGGTTATGATAGTTTGATTGAGTAACCATAATGTTTAGGGAACATTCATATTATTTAGTGGGTAATGGTCGCCTCGGGTGGTGAGTTGTGGAAAGCCAAATGGCTCACATTTCACCTCAAAACGCGTTTTGATTAACGCCCCTTTTAAGGCCGCAATAAGATACAACGCCGTAAAATGGTCAACACAACGCCGCTTTTTATGGCGTTATAAAGATCTTGAAGAGCGGTGAAACAAACGCTGCTCGTCTTTGAAGCAGCCGACTTGTGGTCACCTGACGGCGTAAAAAACTGCGTTTTCCTAAATGGTAATGATCTCTGCTCTGTGGTTTTCACAGCCACAAAATTTGAAAAATTTTCACCCAATCAGTAAAGACCAAGGACAGACCTCACTATGGAGCTAAATTAGTGACTTTAATTTTGCATCGGTAAAAAATTGGATTTGCAAATAATTTGTTTGTTAAAAGAAATGTGGTTTGTGTTTTAATTTTGTGTCTGTAAAAAAAGATTTGCAACTTATTTCTGTTTACAAAAGGAACAATATTTTTCTTAATGTACAACAAATTGTCTCACGTGAGATACAAGTCTTGTTCTGCCTTTGCAAATCTTCATTCTGCAAGTCCAAAACTTCCCTCCACACGCCTGAATTTTGTCAGTGATATTTTGCTGAACAATGACTGACTAAATTTGAGCACGGATTAGTCAGCCAAAATCCAATTCTTGTCTGACTGGGCAATTCTGGGTAAACCAGCGCTTTCCGTTGCTCTACGATTTAATATGGATTGGTCAAAATGTATTGACCCTCCAGTCATACCTGGGGGGAGTGGTGGGGGCATAGTCGGCGTGGGGAAAACAATCCTTTCACACAGAGCTAGAGCTGCCTCTGCTTTTGACCAACCTGGGGATCGAAGTGATCTTCTTTGCTGCAAAAGAATTGCACCCAATTCACCTATTCTGTTGCAATGTTGGTCAGCTATTTGTTTGGGTAGCCTAAAGAAAGTACTTGTTTTTTTTTGTTTGTTTTTTATTCCTCTTTTAGACAATGTAGCTCTAATGGATAAACAACAAAGCACTACTTTAATAATCAATATGTGCCGATAGTCCCAAGTCCCGATCAGATTTTCCTAGACACAGCTGCACATTGTGTTCTGCAAATTAATAAAACCAATTCAATTTCAATTGTTTGAACCTGTAGTGTTATTTTGAATAGGCTAGGTGGTGGTATAGGCGATTGCCTATATAGGTGCAGAATGTCATGGAGGCGCCGCAAGAGAAATATTTTTATATGATGCGTCAGCAAAGTGAACCAAATTTAGCTAGCTGAAAGTGTGAGTTGCAAACAGTGATCATCTCAAAGGCACCTTATGTATATCTTATGTCTAGCTTGCTTCAAAACAAACTTCTTAGTTTCTTTAATGTAACCGGCGTAGTACGATTGAAACGGTCAAATCCAACATTACAAGACATAATTGTGAAAATGAAGATACTGCATTGTAGATAACACGGCAGACTGGCAAGCAGCAGTTTCATGCAAACATTTATTAAAATCGTAAAACGAATTGCCTATTAAACAAGCATTTACACTGAAGACAACACTACTGTTGATTTAATGTCGCAGGGCTGTACAGTGCGTCAGTTTTGATCGCATGATACTTCAAATGGTTCGGTGTGAAAAATCAACATCAAATAAGAAAGATGCAAGAAGTGAATCG